>CAUYQV010179163.1:0-14621 GCA_963574575.1 Galagoides demidoff
GTCATTTTCTCAGTTATAGTTTTAAAACATTCTGATTCTACTCTTAGAGAGTTTCACTTGTACCCCTGTAAGAAATACCTCAAAAATGGTCCCTCCAATCCCCCTCCCTCCACCCATTCCCCCCTCCCTTCTCCCTCCCCCTTCCCCCCATCCTGAGGCTATTTGGTTATAGCTTTCATATAAAAGGTATAAATTAGTTTCATAATAAAGGTTTGTACATTGGATACTTTTTCCTCCATGCTCAGAAGAACACATACTTTCTAAAAATCGGGACTTTTTTAAAACGTTGCAGGACACGGGACAAATTGTTGAAAAGTGGGACGTCTGGTCATCCTATACCTGAGCTCAGTCCCCTCTCTGCTCCTCCTTGGTGTTAAAAGCCACATAGAACAAAGCTGTTTTACACGAAATGGCAATCCCTTGTAAATGAAATCCTGTCACTTCCCCCAGGATGATGCATATTTTACAGAAGAAATTTGGTGAAACACAGAAATCGGTGTGCTGGTGGGTGTTGGCAGGTGGGCCCCAGGGAGTTTGTAGCTTCTGCAGTCACAGCATCTACGCAGCAAAATTATTGGTTTTTATTTTCATTTTTACAACTTAGCAGAGCTGATGTCGCTGTTCACTCATCTTCATAACATTAGTGGTAAACATGTCAGTGGTATCTCTAACACATGGACAGAGGTGGATAGCAAGAAGCTTTTCTACACTCTGGGTTCGCAGGTCAAAGTTCAGAGAAATACTTTCTGGCCAGGTTAATGAGTAAACATCAAAACACAAAACAAAGCCCAAACGTGGTGTGAACAAACCAAAGCTTTCCTTTTTCCCAGAGGAACAGGGAGGTGTTTTCGAACAAATCATAACTAGAGGGTCTGAGGTCTCTGAAATCCTGTGAACATTTTGCTCCTGGTTTTCTGACTGGCTGGGGGTGGTGGCTCCAGACCTGTCCGCGTTCCAGGAGTGAAGACAGGAAGGTTAAGATCAAAGGAACCTACTTCCAGCTGAGTGCGTCCCTTCCAAGCTTTCTTGGAAGTTACTTCTAAGGGTTTCCACTTATGTCCCTGAGCCAGAACTGTGTCGTTGGCCATCTCTAGCTTCTATAGAGGCTGATAAATTAATTTTTAAAGACTAGGCTCATTAATGGCTCTCCCCCAGTTGTAGACACGGCATTAAAATGAAGGTGGATACACGTTAACAGCTGGCAGTCCTTGTCTTCCTGGCTGTCAGGATGGATGATACATTCTAATTCATAAACTATAGTAAAATCTTAATTAATCTGATTGTCTTAATGAGAGCTATTTGTGGACAGCATTGGGAGCTGGTAGGGAGCTTCTGATAATGCAATAAATTGCTTTCAAGGATTGGATTGAACAAGCTAACTGTATAATTTTCAGATTAAACCTTAGGGTCAAGACTGTTTTAACCCAGTCTCTCTCCCAGGCTAAAGTCCAGCTCTGCTTTTATGCCCTGAGAATCAGAGGTCAGACTGTCATTTTACCCTCTTAGAGTAATGAGCAACTTCAGAATCAAAACTAAAGTTTTAGACTATTCTCAAGGTCCTGTAGAATCTGTGTTTGCACATACCTACCAGTCACAACCATAATGCGGTGCATGGTCCGTATTCCCTGTGTACGCTCAGGGGTAGTGGAGTCGGTGCCATACTGCGTCCATCTTTCACTAGAGGAAAGATCTGGGCATGAGAAAAAGAGTGACAGGGGCTGGAACCGCAGGTGAGATGGAGCCATTCACAGGAGAGTGGTGACTCGTGTCCCATGAGCCAGCCTTTGGTAAGAGTTACATCATTCTTAACTCTATGATGACATGTTTTGGTTTTGTTTTCTCCCCAGGAACAAGAATAAACACCTGTTTCAGAAAGAAGTATTTCCTTGGCTCGGTGCCTGTGGCTCAAGTGGCTAAGGCACCAGCCACATACACCTAAGGTGGCAGGTTCGAATCCAGCCTGGACCGCCAAACAACAGTGACGGGTGCAACCAAAAAATAGCCGGGCATTGTGGCAGGCACCTGTGGTCCCAGCTACTTGGGAGGCAGAGGCAGGAGACTCCCTTGAGCCCAGGAGTTGGAGGTTGCTATGAGCTATGATGCCACAGCACTCTACCCAGGGGGACAGCTTGAAGCTCTGTCTCAAAAAAAAAAAAAGAAAGAAAGAAAGAAAAAAATATTTCCTTACATAAAAACAGGGTATGCTCCCTCTATCAAAACAGAAGGACAAGGAGAAGGAGAAAAGGTTTGCTGTGCGCAGAGGCGCTTATTCTCAGGAGCTGCTGGGGCAGGTAAGTTACCTCCGACAGCTCCACGAGGTAGAAAGACTGGACTGGGGGTGCAGGAACCTACCTCCCCACTCCTGGGTCCAGATCCTAGTCTTTTTCATCTGAAACTGGCAAAACCTGGGCCCCAAACTGAGCAACCAGCTGAAGCCTGAGGTGCTTGACCTTGGGGTTACTGAGGAGGACAGAGAAGCTAGACCTTTTCCCTTTGTAGGGAGAGGTGGACCTCAGGCCGCAGAATGTGATGGCTGTGGCTTTGGAGGCAGGTGCCATGGACACTGGGGAGACAGAGCCCAAGCTGGGAGAGAGAATGTTTTCTTAGTAGAATGTCAGTTATTTATCAAGATGTGGTCCTGGGAAAATGGAGGACAGTGGGGAAGGGAGACCCAGAAGAGAAGGAGGCAAAGCAAGTGAGAGGCACCAGATAAAGCCACACATTGAGCGGCTCCGTTCAGCAGCGCCCTGGGCAAGGAGGACGTCACATGTCAGGGTCACGCTGATCGGGGACAGAGGTGCTGGAGTCACTGGCGAAGAACTAGAACCTGAACATAAACTTCCAGGCTCTGGGGCTGCAGAGAGGCACAAATAAAGTGGGTTTGGGCAGTTGAGAACTGCCCCCCAATAAAAAGTTGTGGGGACCTGCTCTCTTCTGGGGATCAGGCCCAGCACACTGGCAATGCCCATGGGCAGACACAGTATGGGACCCGGGGAGTTATGGTTGGAGAGCTGTCACATGGCTGTCCTGTAGCAGAAGACCACACTACAGCCTTCCCGAAATCTGAGGTGCTGAAGAGCCACTTTGCATTTGGTGCATTGGGTAAAGTGTTGAGGGCTCAGCTTTCCACACTGTGCAGCTCTATGATTCATCTTCGGGCAGAGCCTGTGGCTCAAAGGAGTAGGGTGCCAGCCCCATATCCTGGAGGTGGCAGGTTCAAACCTGGCCCCGGCCAAAACAACAACAACAAAAAGACCCATCTTCTAAGTTAAAAAATTAGATGCATTGTAATTTCTTCTGAAAGTCGGGGGATAGGGAGATGGGCAAGGAGGTCAGGATATCTTTGACGGACCTGAGACATCACTCAGGAAAATGATCATGGGCTTCTAAGTTCAGTCGCCACTGTTCTCTGTAACCACAGTCACAGCTGTCAGAGGGTGGGCTGGCAACTGTCCAGGCCCTATCTATCAGTTAGGAAGGGACATGATGAGACCAGATTTGTGTTTATTCCAGGCAGGTTTTTGATTTTTTTTGAGTGGGGGGGGTATAAAATCCCCTTCCAAACTCTCCCCCTCCTTCACTGTATCTTCCCTTGTCCCCACACACGGCCTGGTGGTGACATTCTCCAGGCAGCATTTTTTAAGTCAGATTAGACGGGCTGAAGTATGAACAGTGAGAGTAGAACTCAAGTTGAATTGGGGAGTCTTCTCTGAAACTGTTGAGTGACCGTGTCTTTCTTACTCTTCAGCCCCTTGACCTGAGTCACCTGCACCTGAGCTCACAGGGAGAGACGGCCGTCAGAGCCATCACATTGCCCTTGCTCACTAACCGTCAGGAGCCTGCACCCGAGACTCTGTGTCCTGGTTCCCCAGGAGTGTCTGCTGTTCCCTAATGTCAGCACCCAGAGGGCCTAGGACATGATTTTACAGAAACTATGATTCCCCAAGATTCAATTCGTGACCTGAAATTTGTAGCACAGCCCTCTAGGCAACTATGTCAGAACAAACAGGAACCACCTCTTGATACTAAAACCTAACAGCTGTGGTTCATTTGTCACAGTAACCAACTAAACAATTAAAATGGAGTGGAACCTACTGCTGGAGCATAACACACAAATTCTCTGTGATTATCCCCAGAAGAAGAACATATCACAAGGAGTAGCAGTAGTGATACACTTCTAGGCCCTTCCAAGTCATCCAGCAAAGCAGGTGTTAAAATAGTTACCAACTGATAAGGCCATTTCAGACCTATGAATGAAACTTCTCAAAATTCAACTTGTTGAACTTGTTGGCTTCTATAATTTATCGTGTAGGGTAAACAATGGTTGAATCATGTTTCTGTTAATAACATTTTACCTGTACATAATTTACTTAGGTAAGATTAAGCTTCTCTTTTTGATTAGATAGCTCTTCCCATATTTGACCTTGATAAATAGGACAGCTCTCAATATAGTGTTGAGCTAATTAAGAATATAGTGAATACAAATAGGCCGGGCACAGAGGACTTTCAGGACAGGGAAACGACTCTGTATTATACCATCATGGTGATACAGGTCATTATGAATTTGTTTAAGCCCATAGAATACACAACACCAAGGGTGAGCCCTAATGCAGACTATGGACAATGAGTGATAATGATGTGGATAATATCACATTATGGTGGGGAATATCAATAACAGGGAGATTACACCTGTCTGGGGGGAGGGGGTACGGGGGAAGTCTCTGTACCTTGTACTTTATTTTGCTGTGAACCTAAAACAGCTCTAAAAAGTAAAGTTTAATATTAAAAGATTATAAATAATTCATAAACACAAATAAACTTAATTATTTTTGGCATCCGTTCTTTTATGAGGTGAAGAAACAAATCTTGGGGGCCCCAGAAGCCCTTAAAGAAGTGATACTTTAGATGTAAAAAGTAGCTTCATGGTTTCATTACTCTGAATTATGGACCTAAATTTGGGCGAAGAAATATAAAAAAATGAAAAAAATAGTTTTTCTTTTTTTATTAATTTTTTTATTAGATCATAATTGTGTACATTAATTCTATCATAGGATACAGTGTGTTGCTTCCATATGCAGTTTGGAAAACTCTCAGCCAACTGGCAAACAAAGCCATCATGGCTTTCTCATAATTGTTGTGTTAAGACATTTATATTCAACCTTTAGACAAATTCACATGTACCCTAATAGGATAAATTATAGGCGTGATCCCCACAATATCGTTCTCTTCACCCATCCTAAGTGTTCAGAAAAAGCATAGTTTTCCTAACAGAAAAAGATAGCTTCAAGAAATAGTCACAGTAAGAAATCTAGTGTGGCAGTTGAAGCCCACAGTAAACACTAGCTGAAGTAATTAGATTAGGACTATTTGTTATATAATCTTGTTGAAGGTCATCTCTACCTTACCCAATGTCAAATATTATATGGCTAACTGGAAAAATCTAATTTACAGGAGTTTTAACTGGTCAGCATAGCTGCAAAAAGAAAGAAAAGAAAGATATTCAACAAAAGCATTCAGTGTTTCTAGAAACAGTCAAGAGAAGAGTACAGTATTAGAATTTAGGGAGAAGGTACAGAAAAGAACAACTGACACATACTTATGTCCTCTAAACAAAATGGATGAAACAAAAATGAAAAAAAAAAGTTTTAGCTGAAAACAAGTATGCATTTTGTTACATATTCCATATATCATTTCTTGTGTCTTCTCAATGCCCTATTTCTTCTCTCAAAGTTTATACAGCTCTATGATGTGTAATCACCACATTAAACTCAGTGCCATGACCATTTATGCTTTTATTAGCTTTCCTACATGGAAGGTGAAAAGAAAACACCAAAAAGCCTTCAATCAGTCTTTAATCTTCTTTCACTAATTTAACATAAATTTACTGAGTATAATGAATACTATGAAACTGCCTTGGCTCTGGAGATTAAATAGTTAGATCCTGCCTTTTCCTACATAGAACTTACCAAATAATTGTGTAAGAAGACCTGACAGGGGTCTAGTAGAAGTTTATAATCTAGTCTGTGGGATCAGGAAATAAACTTAGAACTTTTACATGCAGCATGAGTAGTTCTTAATTACACTAAAGGGAATGGAAGATATCAAGTGTTCCACATAGAAAACTAGGGAAAGAAAGGCATGCTAAAACTATAAGGGGACAAATGCAAAACTTTGTAGATTATTTACTTACTATTCTAATTTTACTTAGAATAAACAACAGCCTAAGTTATCTTGGACTCTTTTAAAAGAAATGTATGCTGGATGTGCCCAAATACAAGGTAAAGGGTTTCCCTCAAAAAAACTATCCCTCATTTTGTAGTCAAGTCCTGATAAAATACCTGCCATTACTAATATCTCTCTCAAATGTTTGATTTTGAATGACAAAGTAGTGTTTTGAAAAGGTACATTAATCCAAACCAACTTGAGTCATTGCTAGCTTTAGATATTTATAGAGACTCTTTGACTTGATAGATTTTTTAAAAAGAGATGAAAAATTAATATGAATTTTGTAATTATTGTAGGAGATGAATTTCCAATTTTCAGGTATTGCTTGTCTCTAAAAACTTTAAAGATCATTTAAGCAATTCAGTATAGTGAGAATAGTGTAGATACTAGGAAAATAATGAATGCAGGTCAAGTTTAAAAAACTGTCCTATTACAGAAATAAGTAGTTCTGCCTTAAAATACATTTTCCAGTAAGAGAATTATATATGGAATTCTAAAGAGTTATATTGTAATATAAACCAAAAAGGACAATATAATGATGACCATTGAATATTAGTGTTCTAATAATGTAATAATATATATAATAATAAATGTATAACACAAATAGACATTATTCTATATAATTCATATTCACGAAAATAGACGCATACAAGTTGTTCACATTTTTTAAAATTTTTCGCTAGGATTACCTACTGTATGATTATGGCTTAACATTTGGGGAAATAAAATATTTTAAGATTAATTATTTCTAAATTTTAAGAAAAAGCTATGTATTTTTTATTTGTTTATTTATTATTAAATCATAGCTTTATACATTAATGCAATCATGGGGTACAATGTGCTGGTTTACATGCCATCTGAAATATTTTCATCAAACTGGTTAACATAGCCTTCCCAGCATCCTCTTAGTAATTGTGTTAAGACATTTATATTCTAAATATAGTAAATTTAACATGTACCCTTGTAAGATGCACCATAGGTGTGGTCCCACCAATCACCCTCCCTCCACCCATCCTCCTCCCTCCCCTCCCTCTCAACTTTCCCAATATTCTTGGGCTATAGTTGGGTTATATCTTTCATATGAAAGCTATAAATTGGTTTCATAGTAGAGCTGAGTACACTGGATACTTTTTTTTTCCGTTCTTGAGATACTTTGCTAAGAAGAATATGTTCCAGTTCCATCCATGTAAACATGAAAGAGGTAAAGTCTCCATCTTTAAGGCTAAATAATATTTCATGGTGTAAATAACACTATAATTTCTTAATCCATTTATGGGTTGATGGGCACCTGGGCTTCTTCCATGACTTAGTATTTATGAATTAGGCTGCAATAAATATTCTGGTACAAATATATTTGTTATAATGTGATTTTTGGTCTTCTGGATATATAGCTAGTAGAGGAATTATAGGATCAAATGGCAGGTCTATTTTTAGTTCTCTAAGTGTTCTCCAGATGTCTTTCCAAAAGGAATGCCTTAGTTTGCATTCCTACCAGCAGTGTAGAAGTCTTCCCTTTTCTCCATTTCCACACTAATATCTCTGGTTTGGGGATTTTGTGATGTGGGCTAATCTTACTGGAGTTAGATAGTATCTCAAAGTTGTTTTGATTTGCATTTCTCTGATGATTAAAGATGATGAGCATTTTTTTCCAAGTGTCTGTAGTCTGTGTGCCTCTCTTCTTGAGAGGTTTCTCTTCAACTTCTTTGCTCACTGTGAGATGGGATCACTGGCTCTTTTTTTGATAATACATTTGAGTTCTCTGTGGATTCTGGTTATCAAACCTTTGTCAGAGACATAACCTGGAAATATCTTCTCCCATTCTGAGGGCTGTCTGCTTGCTTTACTTATTGTGTTCTTGTCTGTGCAGAAGCTTTTTAGTTTTATCAGATCCCAGTAATATATTTTTAGTGCTGCTTCAATTGCCCTGGGTGGGGGGGGGGGGGGCTTCACATAAAATATTTGCCCAGGCCAATTTCCTCCAGGTTGCCAGCCAGTTCGCACAGCACCATTTGTTAAATAGGGAATCTTTTCCCCACTGAATGTTTTTAATTGGCTTGTCAAAGATCAAATAATGATAAGTAGCTATGTTCCCCTATTTGTTCTCTATTCTGTTCCATACATCTACCTATCTGTTTTGTGCTAGTACTATGCTGTTTTGATCACTATTGATTTACAGTATAGTCTATGGTCTGGTAGTGTGATTCCTCCTGCTTTGTTTTTATTTCTGAGTAGTCTTGGCTACTTGAGGTTTTTTCTGATTCCATAAAAAACAAAGTATTATTTTTTTGAGAACTTTAAAGTATGACAGTGGAGCTTTAATAGGGAGTGAATTAAAATTGTATATTGCTTTGGGTAGTATGGACATTTTAACAATGTTGATTCTTCCCAGCCATGAGCATGGTATGGTTTTCCATTTGTTAACATCTGCAGCTATTTCTTTTCTTGGAGTTTCACAATTGTCTTTATAGAGATCTTTCATGTTCTTTGTTAGGTAAACTTTGAAATATTTCATCTACTTTGGCACTACTGTGAACGGAATAGAGTCCTTGACTGTTTTTTCAGATTGACTATTGTTAGTATATACAAATGTTATAGATTTATGAATGTTGATTTTGTAACGTGAGATGTTTCTGTATTCCTTGATCACTTCCATGAGTTTTGCAGTATAATCCCTAGTGTTTTCCAGATATACAATCATATTGTCTGTGAGGAATGAAAGTTTGATCTCTACTGACCATATGTGGATACCCTTGATGGCCTTTTCTTGCCTAATTTCGAAGGCTAAGACTTCCATTACAATGTTAAAAAGCAGTGGGGACAATGGGCAATCTTGCCTGGTTCCTGATCTGAGTGGAAATGATTTCAATTTAACTCCATTCAATATAATATTGTCTGTGAGTTTGCTGTGTAGATGGCTTCGATAAATTTAAGAAATGTCCCTTCTATACCCATTTTCTTAAGTGTTCTGATCATGAAAGGATGCTGAGTATTAGCAAAAGCCTTTTCTACATCAATTGAGAGAATCATATGGTCTTTGTTTTTTAATTTGTTTATGTGCTGAACTATATTTATAGATTTACATATATTGAACCAGACTTGAGACCCTAGGATAAAACTCACTTGGTCATGGTGTATAATTTGTTTGATGTGTTGCTGGATTCTGTTTGCTAGGATCTTGTTGAATATTTTTGCATCAATATTCATTAGTGATACTGGTCTGTAATTTTCTTTTTTTGTTGGGTCTTTTCCTGGTTTGGGGATCAAAGTGATGCTTGCTTCATAGAATGTGTTGGGTAGTATTCCTTCTCTTTGTATATTTTGGAAAAGATTGAGTAATATAGGTGCTGGTTCCTCTTTAAAGGTTTGGTAGAATTCTGATGTGAAGCCATCTATCCTGGGCTTTTCCTTTTAGGGAGATTTTGAATAGTTGATGCTATTTCAAAACTTGATATAGGCCTATTCAACATTTCCATTTTATTCTGGCTAAGTCTAGGGAGGTGGCCTGCCTTCAGATTTTCATATTTCTGAGAATAGAGTTTCTTATAATATTCATTAAGGATTTTTTGAATTTCCCAGGAGTCTATTGTTATTTTGTCTTTATCATTTCTGAATGATGAAATTAGGGATTTTACTCTTTTTTTCCTGGTTAGGTTAGCCAGAGTTTTATCTATTTTATTTACCTTATCATGAAACCAACTTTTTGATTTATTGGTCTGTTGTATAATTCTTTTGCTTTCAATTTCATTTAATTGTGCTCTAATTTTGGTTATTTCCTTTTTGCTGCTGGGTTTGGGGTTGGAATGTTCTTTCTTTTCCTGTTGTTTGAGATGTCCCATTAAATTTTTGACTTCCTCTCTTTCTATTCTCTTGAAGAAGGCTTGCAGTCCTATAAATATCCCTCTTAGAATTGCCTTTGTGGTATGCCCGAGTTTTTAGTAATTTGTGTCTTGTTATTTTGTTCTAAAAATTTGGTAATTTCCTTGTTATTTCATCTATGCCCCAGCTATTATTCAGCATAAGGTTATCTAGTTTCCATGTTTTTATATGAGTATGCAGATTCCTGTTATTGAGTTCAACTTTTATTCCATGATGTTCTGAGAAGATGCCAGAAATAATTTCTTTTCTTTTAAATTTGCTGAGGTTAGACTTGTGACCTAAGATGTGATAAATTTTGGAGTATGTTGCATGGGCTGATGAGAAGAATGTGTATTCAGTTTTGTTAGGATGAAATGTTGTATAGATGTCTGTAACATCTAATTGCTGAATGGTTAAATTTAAGTCTAAAATTGCTTTGCTTAGCTTCTTATTGGAATATCTATCCAACACTGCCAAAGGAGTGTTAAAATCTCTGACTATTATGGTGCTGGAGGAAATCAAGTTGCTCATGTTTTGTAGAGTCTCTTATAAATTGAGGTGAATTCTTCTTGGGTGCATAAATTTTAATAACTGGAATCTCATCATGTTGAGTGTTACCCTTAACAAATATGTAGTTACCATATTTATCGTTCCTTACTTTTGTTGGTTTAAAGTGTATTGTGTCTGCAAATAAAATTGTAACAGCTGCTTTTTTCTGATTTCCATTTGCCAGAAATATAGATGACCATCCCCTCACCCTGAGACTATATTTATCTTTTAAGGTGAGATGAGATTCTTGTGTGCAGCAGATATCTGGCCTGAATTTTTGTATTCAGTCAGCCAAACTGTGCCTCTTTAGAAGACAATTTAAGCCATTCACATTAATTGTAAATATTGATAACTCTGGTTGAATTTTGGGTATCAAGTTTTTCAAAGGTCTAGTGGACATTTTTAATCCTTTCACCACTGTGGAAGTTGGAATTTGATCAAAAGTTTCTGAGTGAGTTTACTTTTGTGGCGGAGACTTGTGCTGGTCATTATGGAGGATAGGTCTAAGAATATCCTGGAAAGTTTGTTTAGTTATGGCACATTTCTTAAACATGTGAATGTCATTAAAGTATTTAATTTCTTCATCATAAATTAAACTCAGTTTCGCTGGGTACAGCATACTAGATTGAAAGTTATTTTGTTTTAGGAGGTTAAAAGTCAATGACCACCCTCTTCTAGCTGGAAAGGTTTCAACAGAGAGATCCACAGTCACTCTAATATTCTTCCCCTTGTCAGTTATGGTTTTCTTCCATCTGTCTGCTTTCAGAATTTTCTCCTTCATTTTAACTTTGGCAAAGTTAATTATAATGTGCCTAGGAATAGTCTTATTCAGGTTGAGTTGTGCTGGGGTTCTGAAACTGTCTGATATCAGAATTTCAAAATCTCTTGGCATGTGTGGAAAGTTCTCCTTCATTATTTCATGAAGAAGAGCCTCTGTGCCTTTCAAAGCCACCTTGTTGACTTTAGGAATTCCTATAAAGCGAAAATAAGTTTTCCTTGAATTATCCCAGAACTCTCTGAGACAATGATTCATTTTTGCTCTCCACATCTCTTCTTCTTCGAGTATTTGGGAACATTAAAAGCTTTGTTTTCAATGTCAGGAATCCTATCTTCTACTTGCTCCATTCTGTTACTGAGGGATTCTCCTTTATTTCTCTTATCTTTCAGGGTTGCAAATTGTTGTCTCAATGTGTCAAAATCCTTTGTGATTTTGTATTTGAATTCATTTAATTCTTGAGACAGCTTTTGAAATGCTCCTTGAATTTCTAATTCCAACTTTACCTCCATTCTCTTAATCTTATTTTCAATCCAAATTCTGAATTTGATTTCTGACATTTCAGCCATCTGTTTATGAATGGGCTCTTCAGTTGTGTCATCATATCATTCCTCCCGAGGGTTGATCTACTCCAGCCATTCATGTTACCGGAGTTTTTCCCATGATTCCACCCCATGCTTATTTTACACCATTTGGCTATATGAGCAGATAAGGTGAAGTTCGGTTGGGGGATCCAGGAGTAGTGATTAACTAGCCCTTTTCCCAAGAACTGGGACTGGTGTCTGTACCTTTCCCCCTATAGCTTTTCCAAGGACCCATACAGTGTTATGACCTAAGAAACTGGGGACCTGCTTGGTGCAGGGGGGCTAAGTGGCTATGTCTTATTTTTATCTGGTCTTTGTCTTACCCAGTTGAATTAGTTATTCTGGGTTGAAGTCTCAGCTATGGAGACATACCAGCAATTAAGTCACCCCACCTTCCACGGGCAACAACTGGAAAAGAAAAATCAAACCTTCCCACAACTACTCACCCAGGGTGCCCCTTTGGATAGTCCTTAGGTGACTGGCCCAATTCAAGAGGTCCAAATCAATTGTCCTATTCAGCATCAGTCTCAGGTGGGAGAGTTTAAAAGGTCTCCAGCAACTAGATAGCAGGGGTCTCCTGGCAGCTCAAGTATGACTAGCTCTGTGAAGTCAGAAATACCCTCCACAGCAAATGAATTAGTCTGGTAGGTTGATGCTTTCTTCCTCACCTTGGACCCCTATCACAACCAGTCATTGCTAACTTTGCAGAGGTGTGACCCAGTTCCCTCCAATAAGCAGATGCTGCAGAGTTTTATACCTTCCTGAGTCACAGGGAGATCTATGTCTCTTCCACCAGGCCACTGTTCTCTGCCACTATCCAGCAGGGGAAGCTGAGGCCTGACAACCTCGGGTGCTTAATGGAGGTTGGGGCAGTTCACTCAGTTCCAGCCCCACCCTGACTGATGTTGCTGACAGAACAGAACAACTTTGTAGAATTTGTTTCTGTCCTGGCTATATTCCCGTGTGGATCAGATGCTGTTTGAGTTCACAGAAACTGCGACTCAGCCCCGATCTGTTTCTGTCTCAACTGCAGTCTGTGTTGGCTCAGGTGTGGTGTGGCTAGACCTCACACTCAGCTTTTGGTTTCTGCCTCTTCCTGCCTGCCTTTGTTTCAGCTATGACACCCTGAGGGCTGGGTGCATCTTAGGCTCACTAAAGCAGGCCTCTGGCTCAGCCCTAGCCCTGGGAGCATGGCATTTCTGTGCATGCATATTCTAGTCCCCATGCCCCACCCAGGCTGGTACCACCTGAGGTGTACCCCTTACTCACAGGGCCTGCATTTCGGTCCCAGATCTGTTCCTCCAGTCAAGCTAAGTACTTTTTAAGACATTAAATAACTCAACAAAAACATGTCAAATTTGGAAAGAGACTTATAGATTACTGCAGAGTCCATGCCACTCAACTTATAAATAAAGGGATTGGCCCTGAGGAAAGGATTTGTCCACTATCATTCATGGCACTGATAAAATCCCAGGTCTTCTCTCATCCCAGGGCTATCCAAACTTCACTCATGCCTTAGAAGCTGTTAAACAACAAATGTTATGTTTAAGGCCTTTCTATGAAAATATGAAAGAAATGTTAAATTATAAGTTAAATTATAAAATTTAATTTATAAATTAAATTCCTGCTATTTAAAAATCATATTTAATTGCCAATGTATCAGGTAGGTTCATCTTGATAAGGCAGACTGAATAAGATCTAGAGCTCCCAGTCCATCATGGAACACAATACCCTCAGCTAACCCTTCAACTTCACCTTTATATATCAGTATCACCTAAGGCAGCAGTTCTCAACCTGTGGGTCATGACCCCTTTGGACTGTATTAAAGGTTTGTGGCATTAGGAATGTTGTGAACCACTGATCTAAGGACTTCCTTGGAGGGACCTCACATAACATGCACAATGCAAGGGTACATGTTAAAGCTATTAAGAATAGAGTATAAATGTCTTAATACAACAAATAAGTGAGGTGAAGTTATGTTAACCAGTTTGATGTAAGCATTGCAAATTGTATACAAAATCAGCACATTGTACCCCATAAATGTATTAATGTACACAGTTATGATTTAATAAAGAAAATTAAACTGCAAATTCCCTGGATCCACTCTAAATATATTACCCACTTCCATATTCTGAGGGTAAGGTACCAAAATATGCATTTTTTATGTGTTTACCTGGTAATTCTTAGACACATTAAAGTTTGAAAAAACTATCAGTTTAGAGAGTTTTTTTTTCTTTTGATCTCTAGACCTATAACCTTCAGTTATCTGTTATAACTAGAATGTTCACCACATCATAAAAAAGAGTTACTCTACTCAGAGTATAGTCATTAAAAGTAGGTCAAAGGTGATGTCATGCAGCCTCCACTTTAACAAATGAAATTACTATACTAGCATACTAATTTCTTTTAAAACAAACAGAAGACATACACATTATTCATTTCACTGGTAACATGTGGGACCAGATTAGGCCTAAAAGAGGTAAAGAGAATAACTGATTTTCTAAGATAAAACAGATACCAGGTGTAAACAAAATAGAGACAAGTAGGCCTCCAGGCTCTCAGACCTCAGCATTAAACACATCCTTGGCAAAGTTCTAGGGGAAAAGATACAGATTCCAGTCCCAGCCTTTGCA
>CAUYQV010179169.1:0-24399 GCA_963574575.1 Galagoides demidoff
GCCATGGCATCACAGCTCACAGCAACCTCCAACTCCTGGGCTCAAGCCAGTCTCCTGCCTCCGCCTCCCAAGTAGCTGGGACCACAGGCGCCCACCACAACGCCCGGCCATTTTTTGGTTGCAGCCATCATTGTTGTTTGGTGGGCCTGGGCTGGGGATTCGAACCCACCAGCTTAGGTGTACGTGGCTGGCACCTTAGCCGATTGAGCCACAGGCGCCGAGCCACTAATACTTTCTATTGTGTCTTTGATGTCTCTGATTGACTGCTTCAGTTCCTTCAACTCTGCTATGTCCTTTCTGTATTCTTCATATCATTGATCTCTTATTTGATTGTTTTTGAATTTCCTTCTGGTTGTTATCCACTTTCTCAGCAATTTCCTTCATTATTTTCAACATATGTATTCTAAATTCCCCTTCTGTCATTTCTAACATTTCCTTATAGGAGGACTCCTCTGCTGTAGCTACCTCGTGATCCCTAGAAGGGGTTACTCTGGACTAGCATTTCATGTTGCCAGGATTTTTCTGCTGATTCTTCTTCATGACTGCTTTCTTCTTTCTGTTTCCTTACCCTAATTTTCCTTTCACTTATTCTTATTCTAAGTTACTATGTTACTGGCCTAAAATTTTAATGAGTCCTTTTGGTACAAGACCAGAAAGATGAGAAGATTGAGGAACAAGAAGGGAAAAAAAATATTAAAAAAGAAAAAAAGAGAGAGAAAGAGAAAGAAGAGGGGGGTGAGTAAAAGGAAATATTAACAAAAAAAAAAGAAAGACATCAAAAGAAAAAGACAAGAATAGTATAGGTATATAGTATAGGTGTATATTATGACCCACCCTTAAGGACTCCCAATCTCTAGGGGTTCCAGGTTAGGTGATTACCTTAAGGTCAACAGCTCTGTGCCAGCTGGCTCAGACACAGTACCCCACCTCCACCAGGTAGAAAAGAGAGACCAAAATGCTATAAATCAAAGCATAACAAAAACCCCTAGTAGGATAAAGTTGAGAAGTTAAAAAAAAGGGGGGGGGGGCAGAAACACTGACAAAAATAAAATTCTAATCATTAAAGAAGGCAAAAATGGAAGGTTGTATATAGACAAGAAAAAGTGTCAAAAAAAAAATAGAAGAACAGTTGAAGTTCAAAAAAAAAAAAAACCCAAAAAAGCAAAAACCCCCAAACCCAAACAAACAATATATATATATATCTTGGTAAATACTGTCTGGGCAACAGGTGATCTTCTGAGGAGTGAGCAGTTAATCCCAAAGTTGATACAGCTGTACAAGATGGAGACTAGAGGCCTTAACTGGTTTCACAGACCCCGCAGGCTTAGGGGCCTGAATGTCTCGTGGGTCCACTTAAAAGATCCTCCAAGCCGTGGGCCTAGGCCAAGCAGAAGCTTTCCAAGGAAAGCACTGATCCCTGGGATCTCTCCTGACAGGGCTGCCTGCTTATCCAATGCACCAAATCCAGTTTCCCTCAATGCCCCTGAGGGCCAGCGGTGTTAATCTGCCAAACACCTGGATCTCCGCACTCCTCCAGGGTCACAGTCCCCGCCTTTGGGCAGCTCAGTCACTGGATCACTCACCCAGGACTCCCCGTCCTGCACCACACAGGGGCAGCTCCCCCACAGAAACTCTGCAGGCAGCATCAGCTCCTTACCGGCTCAGTGGCTCAGTCCGGGGGGCCCAGACAGTGCCCAAAGTCATCCACACACCAGCCCCAGGTCTCCCAAAGCAGTTCAATGGAGTGCCCAAGTCCAGACAAACCAAAACAGCCTCCAGGCAAGGCTCTTCAGTCTCGCTGTTGTTATAGGTACAGCTGCAGGCAGCATCCAACCGAACAAATGGGCACCCACTACTTGCTGGTTTTCTACCGCTTCTGACCTCCTTGTGGGGTCCTAAAGTCTCTCACTGACTTCCTGGGTCACCAGAGGACAGCCTCTGGGCAAAACCCACGGGCCAGAGATGCCTGAAATCTTCTCACTGCGCCCGGTTACACAGAAGCTGCTACTCGGCCGCCATCTTGGTCTCTCCTCCTCCCCCATCAGTTTCCCAACAGTTAATAATCATAAAACACCACACTGTACCCCATGATTGCATTAATGTACACAGCTATCATTTAATAAAAATAGAAAAATAAAAAACGTTTCAAAATGGAGATATATTTGATGCTTTCTTCTTTAGTCAGTAGCTGGAACATTTTTCCTTACCAGCTATTCAGTCACTTTGAAGTATAGTTAATATGTAAAAGTAGAATAAATGCTTTGTTCTTCCTCTTTATTAATTTCTTGCTATTGACACTTGAAATATGGCTAGTCCTAAGTGTGTTGTGAGTGCAAATTACACACCAGATTTCAAAGACGGATTGTGAAAAAAGAATATAGGTGGTGCCCATGCTTAGTGGTTAGGGCGCCGGCCACATGCTCCAGGGCTGGTGGGTTTGAACCCAGCCCAGGCCTGCTAAAGAAAAAAAATAGCAGCAAATTTAAAAGTATCTAGGTAGCTCATATTTGTGGCTCAAATTCTGTTTCAGTTGAATGGCAGGATTTCAGGGAATGTCCAATGTCTCTGCCTCATTGAACCAAATCAGGGGAACCTAAGAGCCCATCACCACTGTCCCAGTGAGTCCTGAGTGCGGGGAGAGAGCACCTGCCTGCACCTGTCTCCATAGAGCCTGCCGGTCCTGTCGCACACGCAGCTTTCTCAGGCTGGCACCTAGAGCACACTTCCAGGAGCGTTGTCCTGGTTCCTGCCAGTACGATCACCTCCATCCTGCACCTCTTTCTGATGGTGCCTCTTTTCCGAGAGTAGACCTGAGGCCCTAGGCCACTCGGGACATGTCTATTGTTGGGCTTGGAGGAATCAGGGTCAGCAGATGTGTGGAAAGTAGCTTAGTAGGCCGCCCTTACGGGAGTGCTCCACTTGTAGGGATCCCAGCAGGAAGCAGCACGTTCCACAGAGGGTTTGCACAAAAGGACATGCAGGGAGGCTGGATTGTGGGCGCAGACAACAGTGGGCAACACATTCAGAGACTAGTGACATTTGGAAGGCATTAGCAGGCACCCTGCCTCCCCCAAAACAGGCTGCTGAGCGGTGACAGAGCTGGAGCCAGGGAGGGATGAGATGGGCTGAGTCAGAGCAGGACATGCACAGGGGGCGGCCAGAGAGAAGAATCCTGACCACTGTCCACTCCTGCTGGGGCCTCCTGCCGGGGCCTGTGCCAGCCAAGCTGGAGTGAGTGGGAGTCAGTGCCCAGGAGCCCATGGGGGCAGAGACGGGGCAGGGGTGAGAGGCAATGGAACCTCACCCACACAGGTGCAGAGCTGGATAACAGCCATGTGCATGCGCCTGTGTGCGTATCTAGGGCTAAAAGTCTTTTACAGAAATTTTAGAGGCAACTTGACCATAAAGCTCTACAAATGTTTGCACAGTTCTCCAATCAGCAGAAAGGAGGAGACTGACGACCTAAAGCTGGATAACGCCGTTTGGGCTGTGAAGTCTCTGGCACTAGCTCTGAATGGCAGGGAGCAGACATCTTTCATTGTGATGTGTGTGCTCCCTTCAGGGCACACTCAGGGGCAATGTTTACAACTTACTTTGATATTTTTTCTCTTACTCTTTGGTACAATTTCTGGCTTGTGAAAGACGAGTGGTGTTAGGAGGTGGCCTTTGGCCTTGGGCTGCTGGTTTCTTCCACGCACAGGCACTGCAGTTGTAGCCACCTAAAGGGCTCAGGAAATGGCTTTCCTAATTACTCTCTTAACGGGTAACTTCTTTTCAAACCAACAAGCTATTAGAAGCTTTGAGACTTGACAGCCTGAAATCTGAAATCGCTGTATCATTACAAGCATGCCGCAGACCTGTTTTGAAGGACAGGTGACATCTGCTTTCCCTCAGTGCCCCTCACTTTCATCCCTTCCTCTTTAACAACATTTTTTCATTAAAGTGGACTTTAATACACTCAGCATCAACACATGGAAATTTTTTTAAATAAAAGACTCAAAAGAGCAGGGGCGCACAGCTGTGGAGATGATTGATCTGCATTGGTCCTTGTGGTCTTCCTTGACTAGGGTCAGGCACACACAGTACGTGCCCTGTCCTGATAGAAAGGACAGCTGCAGTCCTGAGGGGGACACAGCTCGTGTGACATGGCCACACATCTTCCACAACCCAGAAGATGGCATTGTCCTAAGAATGGACTCAATACTACTGAGACACGTTAAGTTTCAAAGCAAACCCCACAACTACAAGTGTGAGCTACAAAGTGCTTTGCAGTGACCTGTGCTGAGATGTGCGTGTCCAGTAAAGCACAGCTCAGCATGTGACTCAGTCAGCGAGGTCAGGAGCACCACGGGGGAAGGGGAAGGAAGAGAGACACACTCTGACCCAAGTCGACTTGGCCCAGAGTTCCAACAAGGGCAGTCCTCTCAATTCTCCCATCACAGGCAGCAAGTTGGCAGGGGACAGAGTTGGCAGCTAGAGGGGGGAGACCAGCGGGCGCTGAGGAGGAAGAAAAGGTGGCAGCTGGCGCCCTGCAAACTGAACAGACAGCACGCAGAGAGAAGGCCTTTCCAAATGGGTAGGGCTCAGCTCCTGCAGACTGTGGACCTGGAAAGAAGGGCTAATCTGGTTCACAAAAACTCTAAGGAGACACAGCTTAGCCTGAAAGCTCACCTGGCCCTTCAGGCTGATCCCTCCAGCGGCTGTCAGAGGATTGCCCATTTAATGTGCTAAGCCTCTGAACACAACCGAGGGGCATGACCATGAGCTGAATTTACGGCCTGACCCACTGGCCTCTCTGGTCCACCCTCTGAGCAGGAATCACAGCTCTGACCCCACAGGGAGCTGGAGCAGAAGCAGACAGAGTCTCACCTGGGAGCCCGGAGCCCAGTCCCAACGTCAGTAGATGTGTGAGCCCCTACTCAACACTCTCCTTTCACCTAGAAACCTGGGTGATCACATCTCCCCTACACGAGAGTCACAACAAGGGGAGGGGGGTGGTTAAACATCCGAACTTTTAGTTCCTTATGAGCAGAACAGACTTCAAGGGCATGCCCTCACCTGAAGGGCTTCTCGGTCTTTATCTGGTCCACATTGGAATTCGATATATGATCTGGTTTTAAAACCCCTGGGGCACGGTGGCTCATACCTATAATCTTCGTACTCTGGGAGGCTGAGGTGGGTGGATCAGTTGAGCTCAGGAGTTTAAGGCCAGCCTGAGCAAGAGCAAGACCCTGTCTCTATTAAAAACAGAAAGACTGGCAGGACATTGTAGCAGGCACCTGTAGTCCCAGTTACTCGGGAGGCTGAGGCAAGAGAAACACTTGAGCCCAAGAGTTTGAGGTTGCTGTGAGCTGTGACATCAGAGCACTCTACTGAAGGTGACATAGTGAGACTCTGTCTCAAAAAATAAATAAAATAAAATAACAAGTAACTGAAAACTGTGATCCAAGATAACCTTCTGGGTCGCTCCCTGACTCTAGTCTCTTCGGTCCTGTGAACTGAGCCTCCATAACGTCAGCTTTTCCTGACTACACCAACTGGCAGGGACCACGGCCCTGAGGCTGACTGTGCAGATGGCTCGGCAGGAACCTGGCGCAGCCATCACCAGCCTGGGAGGGACTGTTCTGCCACTCTGAAGACCTACCATCACCAAAGGCAAGGGAGCAGCCTCCCCAGACAGCAGTGGCCCTGCCCGTGTTTACTTTTTTGAATAGGTTTGAAAGATTAATTAAAATGACAAAGAAAATAAACATTGCTTTGTGTTGTGTCTACTAGGAGTAATGTCCCAACAAGATTTGGCCCCCACGCAGGCGAGAGGGTAGCTGAGACTTCCAACCAGCAGGATTTTCTCAGCATGTAACTTAGGCCTTCCTCTGGCTAAGCCGTAAGTTCATTTCCAATCTCCATCTTCATCCTGAGTATGAACACCATTGCCCCTCTGTCAATAAATGACATTGACAGGAGGAAGAAGACAGGGGTGCTTTGCTCTCAGTCATTTGTTCCTTTACTAAATGAAGTGGGTGGAAGTGTGGTGCTTCAGTAAAGCCCTCGGGAGGCTACTCAGAGGAGACATTCAGCCGTGAATGACGGCAAAGAGCAGAGCTGGCTGCAGAGGCTTCCAGGCAGGGGAACATTTAAAGATCTCTACAGGATGAGCACTCGTAGCTCAGTGGGGAGCGCATTGGCCTGGTGCACGGGGGCTGGCAGGTTCAAACCTGGCTGCGGCCTGCTAAAAAAAAAAAAAAAAAACAAAAGAAAAGAAATGATAATACAAACTGCCAAAAGGAATGCTGATTGAATTAATAAAAGGTCAACTGCTCACACAGAGGAATGAAGTTATTTTGGCTGGTGCCTATAACTCAGTGGTTAGGGCACTGGCCACATGCTCTGGGGCTGGTGGGTTCAAACTGGCCCAGGCCTGCTAAACAAAAAAAAAGAAAGAAAAAAAAATGGCCAGGTGTTGTAGCAGGCACCTGTAGTACCAGCTACTCAGGAGGGTGAAGCAAGAGAATCACTTGAGCCTACGAGTTTGGGGTTGCTGTGAGCTGTTACGCCACAGTACTCTACTGAGGGTGACCAAGTGAGACTCTGTCTCAATAAATAAATAAATAAAGATCTCTACAGCAGGGAGAAGGGATCATAATCGTTTTTAAGGCTGGCAGATACTGGAGAGGATTTCTATGATGGTGGGAGTGCTCTCATAAAGAGCAAGAGAGAGAAATTTATGGGAGAGGGAAGGGAAGAAAGAGCCAAGTCATGCAGGAATTGAGTAAATACTCCGATGAGGGACCCCGCAGCATCCGTCGTCTTGGCTGTTCAACATCCTTTCCTCCTCCTTACTGACGTCCCAATTTCCTTTGGGAAAAATACCCCAACACCCGACCCACGCCCACCATGTGAAGCATTGGTGGGGCTCTGAATCTGGGCATCTGCAACCCCTCGCAGGGCTGGGCCCAGCTGGACCAAAGGGACTCTCCACTCTCTCCCTCACTGAGTGGTCAGTGTGGGGTCATCCTAGATGCAGTCCTTGGAGGATTTGACTGACTAGTTTCTGCACCACCTTGTCAAGAGCTGCCCTGGTTTCCAGCTGTTTCAGGGCATCTGTCCATTTAGTGAGATACCCAGTATTTCTCAAGCAAACTTTGAGAAATAAAAATAAAACCTTAAGCTCCTCAACCAACTGACCAGTTGGTTCCCTCTTAGCCAAGGGAACCCCAGAGAAGGTGTAAAACTGAATTCCTGGGCTCAACAGGATGAGGGATCAGGCCCATCTCTAACTCATACCCCCTCTTCTGTTAACCGACATCAGGCTCCCTGCCATGAAGGTCAGACGGAACCAGCCTGGGGATGGACTTGCCCACCACCGGTTTCAACCCCTTGGTGACCTTGCCTCCTTCTGTGGTTGGGACCCGGCAGCTGAGCAGCTCTCCTTCCCCGTGGGAGGCGGTGGGCCAGAGGGCTTCCAGCTGGTCCACAGAGGGCGCGCGGGGGCCTTGTGTCTGTGTAATGTATTTAATTTGCAGGGTATAAAAATGTTTAACAGAAAAAATAACTTAAAATGATAACTCAAACCTAGGTAAACTGCTGAGATAAATAAATTAGGTAATTAAAAGATTAATAATCTGAAAAAAATATATGTTTAAAAGCGGGCAAATATAAATTCCGCTTCCGTCTGTATGTCTAGCTATGCCATGTGCATGTGATACTTCACTACCAAAATATTCAGAAGAGCTCTCATTAATTTACTTTAAAAAGGGAAAGTAAACACTTACATATTTTATCAGGAAAATAGAAAAGAACTCAAATGCCTTTTTGCTCATATGACTTTGGTAATCTTTGATAAATAAAACTAGTTTTGTTTTGGTTTTTTGAGACAGAATCTCACTCTGGCACCCCAACCAGAATGCCATGGCATCATAGCTCATGGCAACGTCAAGTTCTTGGGCTCCAGTGAGCATCTTGCCCGTTTTTCTATTTTTAATACAGACAGGGGTCTTGCTATTGCTCAGGCTGGTCTTGAACTCCTGAGCTCAGGTGATCCACTTGCCATGGCCTCCTAGAATGCTAGGATTACAGGCATGAGCCACTGTGCCCAGCCTAATAAAACTGTTATTAAATTTCACATGTTTAAAAATCATAAAACTGCCACTTCTGTTGTATTTCTAAATTTTGCTGGATTCCACGGTCCGTTCCTAGTTTCTAAGCCTCTGAATTCCAGGATCTCAATAGGTGGCCATGGAAAAGCCTGGGGACATCTCCTGGTGCCTACACCAATAGCCACAGGACACAATCTAGCCTACAAGGCCTCTCCCTCCCAGCCCCAGTTTTGCCCCTGGTCATCCCTGGAGGAATTTGACTCTCCAGTCATGGTTTTCTGTTGCTAACCCTAACCCTGCCCTTTGTAGCTATGTTTGATGCCCCGTGGTCATGTGAGATTTAGGAAGACCAGAAGAGATTAGGGTGGTGCCCATGTTGTGGTTCAGAACTCCTTTCAACAACTTAAAATCTTAGTCACACTATGTGAAGTAAAAAAAAATAATAATAATCATAAAATGCCTGAGTCGTTTGTAAGATACAGCACTTTGGTTGTTTATGTTAGGTATTACAATTATGTGGAAAACTGAGTCTTTTCTCTGTCAAAGAATAAAATTTTTGCTTTTTAAAATCTTTTACAGCCAGGTGCAGTGGCTTACACCTGTAATTCCAGCACTCTGGGAGGCCAAGGTGGGTGGATTGCCTGATCTCAGGAGCTGGAGACCAATCTTAGCAAGAGCAAGAACCTTTCTCTAAAAAACTAGCCAGGGGCGGTGTCTGTGGCTCAAAGGAGTAAGGCCCCGGCCCCATATATGGGAGGTGGTGGATTCAAACCCAGGCCCTGGCCAAAAACTGCAAAAAAAAAAAAAAAAAACCTAGCCAGGCATTATGGTGGGTGCCTGTAGTCCCAGCTACTGGGGTGGCTGAAACAAGAGAATCGCTTGAACCCAAGAGTTTGAGTTTGCTATAAGCTATGATGCCATGGTACTCTAACCCAGGGCAACTGAGTG
Organism: Galagoides demidoff; assembly: GCA_963574575.1. Taxonomy (NCBI): domain Eukaryota; kingdom Metazoa; phylum Chordata; class Mammalia; order Primates; family Galagidae; genus Galagoides; species Galagoides demidoff. Next base: position 9,045 of record CAUYQV010179169.1, read on the forward strand.
AGACTCGGTCTCAATAGATAGATAAATAGATAAAATCTTTTAATTATCAGTTTGGCTAAGTAAGTTTATGGTAAACTGTGATCCTATTTTATGAAAAGTGTTTTTGATGAGAAAAGTTAAACAGAAAGGATTGTATAAGAAAGGAATTTGTGTGGTAAACTTTTGTCCTAAAATGGGATGACTGGTTATTTAAGAAAGGGCAAGCAAAGCTGAAACAGAAGGTTTTTAGAATGTGTGTAGAGAGGGTGGGGTGGGAGAGAACTCAAGAGAATTTATGAAGGAATTTGCATGTGATCGGTTGACTATAATTTATAAAATTTGGTTAAAATAACAAACTTTTCTAGAGATACTAATTTTCTCTTGGTAAAATTACGTACCCTATTTCACTTTAGTTTAAAAATTGCACTGTAGGAGGTATTTTTAATCTTTTCAGTAACTGGCCAGAAAGAAGCAAAGATTTTATGCCTTATCAAGGTAACCCCTGTGTTGTCTTCATTCGGGTTTTGGCTAACTAGAAAAAACTAAACTTTAAAAGGGTTACACTCATCTAACTCCCTGTATCACCCGCAGAATCTTTCGGCAACTGTCACTCTTGTTTAAGTGAATGACTTGTGATTTTATTTGAACACGTTTTAAGCCTTTAATATCTAACGAATCCTCCAAATCAAAATTCTAAATTCAGTCTTTTTTTTTTTTTTTTTGAGACAGAGCCTCAAACTGTTGCCCTGCACAGCTCACAGCAACCTCCAACTCCTGGGCTCAAGTGATTCTCCTGCCTCCACCTCCCAAGTAACTGGGATTACAGGTGCCCACCACAACGCCTAGCTATTTTTGGTTGCAGCCATAGTTGTTGTTTGGTGGGCCCAGGCTGGATTCAAACCCACCAGCTCAGGTGTATGTGTCTGGTGCCTTAGCTGCTTGAGCCACAGGCCCCAAGCCAAAATTCAGTTGGGTTTTTTTTTTAAATCTCAAACTAACTTTTAATATTAATGATACCAGAATTTCGCTCTTCAGTAGGTTCTTGGTTTCAGGGATTCGAAGAACAAACCCACGGACCACAGATCAGTGGTAAGATAGGACTTTTATTAGAAGTTAGAAAGGAATACAGAAGAAATAAAAAGCACCAGAGCTTCTGGAAGGGGGAAAGAACTGAAGAATTCCATCGGGAGTCTCCATGTGGGCTCTTTTATCTAGGGGTCTTAAGTCTAGAGGATTACACATGGTCCCTTACAGTCTTTGTCCCTGAGAAGGGATTAGGGTGTGTGCTCCTACGTAAGGTGAACCACCCAAAAACCATCACAGGCGGCTTTGTTTATGATCTTATCAGATCCCAGAAGGTGTGTCCCGAAAAAGGCAGTCTGTTTGTGCCTGGAAATGGGGGTCTGACCTCTGAGCTCACCTGGGCCTAGAGCACGGGGGTCCCTATCTACCCCAAGTGGTGGAATCCTGTATCGTTAGGACCACTGAAAGTCTGAGAGAGATATATTAGGCTTATTTCATGTGTTAAAACTGTATAGGAAACATTATCAAATAGGAAATGGTGTTTAGTTCTCTTTGGATTATGTTTATATATACATGTTGTTGATATATGTCCCAATATTATAAAATACTGACGTGGTTATTATGTTAAATTGCTCAAGCTGTTGCCCTGGGCATCACAGCTCACAGCAACCTCCAACTCCTGGGTTCAAGCGATTCTTCTGCCTCCACCTCCCAAGTAACTGGGACTACAGGTGTTGCCACAAAAATGACCAACTTTGCCAGTTTTCTCTTTAACCATGGCTATTCTAAGACTTTTGTCTTCCATAAACAATTACTATCTTATTTTGATTTATCTCAGAAAGTGTGTTTTTTTTTTTAATTGGTTAAGTCCAAAGTTGCTTCTCCATGAAAAGCCATGGAAAGGTGAAAAGTTCTCTTGAATATAGATTTCTGATAGCTTTGGAGGTTTTATACAATGGGATTAAAACAAACTTCCAACACTTTAATTAGGAAGCTGATATGTCCAGGAGCAATGCTAACTCAGCCTCACACAGAACAGAAACTTATTACGTGGGACTGAGCTTTTGTTTAAAGCATTACTGGTTCTCTTTATTTTCCAGTGTCATGACAAGTTTTTAGTAAATAGCAAGTGAACCTGATATCTCCAGGATTTAAAATCATTGACTCCTGCCAGGCCCAACCTGTTATTCCCTGGCACTCCCCAGCTACTCAACACCCTCCGTCTGGGCCCAGGGACTCACAGAAGAGAGAGTGTATGAGATTATAAGGGCTGAGGGATGGAATTAGTTTAAACCCTCCAGATCAAGGATGGGCGCACAGAAGCCTAAACAAACACTACAGGAGAGACTTTGCATGTCTGGCCACGTGGTGCAGACATTCATCCCTACCACAAAAATGTCCTGCTTCTGGCTCAGCACCTATAGCTCAAGCAGCTAAGGTGCCAGTCACATACACTGGAGCTGGCGGGTTCAAATCCAGCCTGGGCCCAACAAACAACAATGACAACTACAACCAAAAAATAGCCAGGCGTTATGGCAGGCACCTGTAGTCCCAGCTACTTGGGAGGCTGAGGCAAGAGAATCACTTAAGCCCCTGAGTTGGAGGTTGCTGTGAGCTGTGATGCCACAGCACTCTACCCAGGGTGACAGCTTGAGACTCTGTCTCAAAAAAAAAAAGGAAAAAAAAAGTCCTGCTTTCCGTAGACTTAGAGTTTCCTGAATATAATTGTTCTTAGTTATAAGGTTTATGCAAAAGAAGATACAACAAGCAATTTATCTGCCACCTTAAAATAAATTACTAAAGAGACTAAAAGATCAGGGCACAACAGGAGTCTAAATCCCTTAGCTTAAATAGTTAATAACGCTTACGTTTGCTACAAGCTTGCAACTAGACCCAAGGATGTAGTAGCTCAGCACTTGTAGACAAATTAATTTTATAGTCTTGCCTTTGACATTTTGGTTTTTTCTTTTTATTCTTTCTTTTTTTGAAACAGTCTCACTCCCTCCCCCTGGGTGGAGTTCCCTGGTGTCATCGTAGCTCCCAGCAACCTCAAACTCTAAGGCTTGAGCAATCCTCTTACCCCAGCCTCCCGAGTAGCTGGAACTACAGGTTTCTGCCACAACACTCAGCTAGTTTTTCTATTGTTAGTAGAGACACAGCCTTACTCTTGCTCAGGCTGGTATTGAACTCCTGAGCTCAGGCGATCCAATCATCTTGTCCCCCCAGAGTGCTAGGATTACAGGTGTGGGCACCAAGCTCAGCATGGTTTTTATTCTTATATTGCTTGGAAGGGTTAGAGGAGCAGTTCTCAACCTGTGGACCGCAGCTGTATTAAAGGGCCACACAGTAGGAAGGTTGAGAACCACTGGTTTAGAGGGTTGATGAGGGGCTGTTCATCTCCAGCCTCATCTAGCCTAAAACACTTCATTGGCTGTTCAGTCCTGTTGGCCACAGGGTCCCAAGGGCTGGGTGGACCAGAGCAGTTAGCTGCACCACCCCAGCAACGCAGGAGACAAAACAAAAAGAAGACTTTGGCCATCCATGTTGCCTCTGACAGATCGTGGCCAAAACAGGGAATTGTGAACTAAAATAAAATCTTAAGATTCTCCCACACTGGCTGACTGACAGGACCCCTTCTTGGCCAAAGGGATCTCCAAAACTGAGTTGCCTGCCCTGAGAAAGGAGATCATGCCTCATCATACCCTTCTCCCCCTCTTAGAGACAGGCCTGCGGCTCTGCAGGACACACCTGCAGGCCCTCACTATACACAACAAACCTGTAGTTTGTCTCTGATTAACAGACCCTTGTCTTAACTCAGTGCTCCTTTCTTTCTTTTTTCTTTTTTTTGAGACAGAGCCTCAAGCTGTCACCCTGGGTAGAGTGCTATTGCATCACAGCTCACAGCAACCTCTGACTCCTGGGCTTAAGCGATTCTGATGCCTCAGCCTCCCAAGTAGCTGGGACTACAGGCATCTGCCACAATGCCCGGCTGTTTTTTAGTTGTAGTTGTCATTGTTTGGCGGGTCTGGGCTGGATTCGAACCCACCAGCTCTGGTGTATGAGGCTGGCGCCTTAGCCACTTGAGCCACATGTGCTGAGCCTCAGCGTTCCTTTTCACTGACTCCTGGTCTATCAGACAGGGCCTAACTCTTCCAGCTAATTGTCAGCTAAAGAATCTTTGAACCCATCTATAGCAGTAAGCCCTTACTTTGAGACGTCCCACCCTTCTGGGCCAGACCAGCATATTGCTGTATGACTTTGCCTGTAATTCCTGTCTCTGACGTGTGAAAGCAAACCCACCACAGCAAGTCACGTGCTCAACGCTTCTTGGCTGTGACTCCAGGCTATGGTCCCCAAATTTGGCTCAGAATAAACCTCTTAAACATTATTTTACAGACTATGGCTTCTGTTCCATTAACATCTGGAATTTATCACAGAAACAGAGCTTAAGCAGCTGACAAAACTGTCTGTGCAGTATCATTGACTCTGTGTCCAGGTCTGGCATCTGAAGGCATCAGAGTGGTCAGCAGGAAACCGGGAAGACTGGCTTGGACCCCTCATTCATCTCCTGCTGCATCCAATCCCCCAGCTTCAGTGGTGAGGCAGCCTGAAGGAGGAGCTGCGGACTTCCACACACCTGCCCCGGGAGGATCCGGCAGGATCAGGAGAGCTGCTGCCCAGCAGCTGCCCAGTGCAGGTACAGATGTGAGCCAGCAGGTAAGGGACAATATGTGCAGGTGCAGTGGCACCTTGTAACCCTGGCTGCTGTCCCATTTCTGCCTTTCAAATCTTGAGTAAATGTCTCTCCTCTGCTAACCCTAAACCATGCAGAGAAGGTAATTCTGGGAAGTTGAGATCTGACTTAGCTGAACTGACAAATGCAATTCCAGCACAGGCCATCCTTTGGCAGCTTGGCGTACGGAAACACCGCTTGTAACCATGTTTAACTTCTAATTATACACAGTAGCAAGGTCCTTGTCCCCAACATAAAGTAATTATCCTTCATACCACTAAGACATGCTATTCCTTTCCAAAATTGGATGTAAAGCCTCTTTCTTCAATCTAAGATGATGTCAATCCCTCTTGTAACTGAGTCACCATTCCGCCTTAGATATCCCATAAACTAGACACTAAAACATGAGGTTAGTACTCTACACGTTATGCTAGATTGTACGAGTGGGGAGGGGGAGAGAAGACAGTGTTGGTGAGTAGATTCATAAGTATATTCATATCAAAGTAAGGAATAAATAGAAGAAGTGCTATCACAGCCTTTGATTCTGCAACGGGCACGTGATGGGAGCTGGACGCTCACGCTGCTCTCGCCCCCACCCCCAGCCCGTATCTGCTTTGGCTAATCGTGGGTTGCTGCAGTTTTCCATGAGCCTGGGAGTAGAAAAAGTGCCCCCCACCCAGAGTGGTAAGATGAGGGGTATGCAAGTGAACTGTGAGGGAGCCCGAGGCTGTCACTGGAGCGGCTCAGCGAGAGGCAGGCCTGGGAGCGTCAAGCAAGCTAATAGCAGCAATAGCAATAGAGGCCCATCAAGGAACAGAAGTGGCAGTGTGGAGAAGCAAGAAGTCTTTTTGGCAATAAGAATAAATATCCTGGGCCAGGCACGGTGACTCATGCCTGTAATCCCAGCACTCCGGGAGGCCGAAGCAGGTGGATTCCCTGAGCAAGAGTGAGACTCCACCTCTAAAAAATAGCTGGGCATTGTGGCAGGTGCCTATAGTCCCAGCTACTTGGGAGGCTGAGGCAAGAGAATCATTTAAGTTTGAGGTTGCTGTGAGCTGTGATGCCACTCGACCTAGGGCGACAAAGTGAGACTCTGTCTTAAAAAAGAATAAATATCCCAACAAAATGCTTAATTATTATGAACCAAATTATTATTGCAAGATGCAAGGTGAAAACAGCATCTACATCCAATTCTCCTGCTCACTCTACCCACCAAGACATCTCCATATCTTCCACCTGAGGAACGAGAAGATGGGAGGAAGGAAGGCTGAGTCGGGCACCACTGAGGGGAGGGTCAGAAGGACACACTCGGGAAGAGAGCAGGAAGAGAGGGACATGGGGACACTGCTCGGCACTGATCAGTGGGGAGAGGGGGACCCGCGGACACTGCTCGGCACTGATCAGCGGGGAGAGGGGGACACGGGGACAGTGCTCGGCACTGATCAGCGGGGAGAGGGGGACACGGGGACACTGCTCGGCACTGATCAGCTCAGACCCTGACAAACCCCCTCGTTATTTGCAGTTTTATATCTTTATTTGGCATGAAAAATGCTGGAATTAATAGTTTTACATCTAAAAATATCCAGGTCAGGATATAAGCACCTATGCCTGCAACAGGCTATAGAAGCCAGTGCCCAGAGTGACACAGTCCGACACACTGACTAGCACCAGTGGGGGACCTTCACCTGTGCTGACCTCCGACGGGTCTGCATGGAAACAGCACTGCTAGACACGGAGTGAATGGTGCTGGTGAGGGCGGTGTAGAGAAATAGAACGGAACAGAAACGACAAGACCTAAAATAAGATGTGAAAATTTGGTTTTTATGATGTTGCTACACAGCAGCAGGGATTGGGACGTGCTGCCCCGAGACACGGCACCTTGGCATAGTGAATATTTCAAGTTGGGAAATGGCCAGAGGGACTCTCCGACCTTCCCTCATCCCCCAGGTAGGTTATATGAGAGGTGCTCTCCCTGCACCCCTCGTCCACTGGGCTCAGCTCATACCCTTTTCTGTCACATTTCCCCACAACTTTCGGCTCTTTATCAAACCGAGCATAAAGACGCTCAGGTGTATCCACTTCTTTGGGGCGTCACTTCCTCAGGAAGGCTCCCGTGCAAAACTTACAGTAAATAATGCGCATACTTGGCGTTTGTGAATCTGTCTTTGCTACGGGAGTGCTGCTGAGAATTTAGACAGGTAGAAGGAAAGATATTTTTCCTTCTCCACAACCCATATTCTCCGATACACTGACAATCTCTGTGGGACTGGAACCTGGAACTCGAGATTACCTGCATGTTCCCTTGACACTTTACACGTCCATTCAAGTTCTCCTAACTGCCTCCTATGGTATATAGATTAAGTAAATTCTCTCACTTAGCATGAATTCTTCAGAACTCTATTAAGTCATTTAACCACTCAAATAGTTTCCCGGGCATAGTGTTCTAGAAATAAACGCCCTCTTGTTCACGGAGGTTGCTCTTTGCCTTCTGTCATCTCATTTTCCTTTCTCTCCACTGGTGTGGCGCAGACTCTCCCTTCTGGGGGCCATGTGAGTAACACAAGCAAGAGGAAAACCAATATTCTTAACATTCACCCCAGGAAGTTTTTTTTACATTCCAGGGGAAACAGCAGAGAGTCCGTGCCACTCGTCAGAGCGTGTTTCCTCCTGGGACCGTCCTTCTGACTCACCCTGTATCATCCGCACTCCCGGCCAGGGAAGCTCTTACTATTTCGCCTTTGTGTTTCTAGGAGTCATTTTTAAGTGAAGAAGATGAACTAATAGCTGAGGAGAGAATTACTTGCAAACCCTATTTATGAAAGACAGTGCGGTATTAGCATTTCTACATAGCTGAAAATGTGTCTGGAGGATTAACAGGGAATAAAAAATTCATAACGAGAAGTGACTCACAGACACTTTTAGATGTGCAGTTTCTAAATTTGTTCTATGCTTAAAGTGCAAATCCTTGTTCATGTAAGGAGACTAAAAAAATTTTTAATTCATTTAAGGAGCCACATGCCTAATTATGTGGCCATTTTCTCTTTGTGAATATGTTGTTCATAAGAATGGTTATCACACATTGAAAGAGCTGCCTTTTTTTTCCTAATAAAAATGGTTTTTATTAATACATGTGTAAAATGGCCCTACAAATCTCTCTCTGCATTTATCTCGATAGACACCACATTCTTTTAAGTTCTTTTAAACTAGTGCTGTTCTTTTTTTCCATGATCTTCACTAAACAATAGATACATTTGATATACTATGAGCAAATTTCACTATGACCATTCATTTTCACCTGTGCTGCGCTAATAAGCCTCAAATTAAACATCCCCGACAAGGCTCAGCAGCTGGCGTTGTGCCCCACTGAGCACCACAAACTGGAAAATGATTATTTGGGGAGGCTTCGTAATTATATCAAGATGAAAATCTTGGCAGCTAGGAGATACATATTTTTCAAGGTTTGAGAGAAAATTTAATGAAAGTGCCACAAATATATTACTTAGAATGATAGTTTGCACTTAATATGAGGCCCCTATTCTCTGTGGATTTCAAAGTCTTGACTAATTAATTAGCCCTAATTCCCTTGTTTTCCTGGTGGTCAAGCGTTCAGACAGCCTTCTGAGACCACGGACGTACGCCATGAAGTAGAAAGAGGGCCAGCCGTGCTGGGGGCAAGCAGCTGGCTAGTTAGTGAACACCTGTTGGGGGTTGGTCTTTATTTATCCCACTTGCCTGTTTGTGACCTTGGAAGCCCCAACACGGATTTGGCAAATCAAGGCCCCAAGGTGAATCTGGCCTGCTGCCTGTTTTGGACATAAAGTTTTATTGGCATATAGCCTTGTCCATTTGCAAACATAACGTCTACCGCTGCCGAGTTGAGAGGGCACCACAGAGCGTGTATGGACCACAAAACCTCTGATGTTTTCCACTGGCACTTTTACAGAAAAATGTGTGCCGACCCTTGACCCAACCTTCCTGAGCTTGTTTCCCTGTAATGTATTAGTCAATAACAAAATGCCTTTATTAAAAGTATATTTTTTATATTTGTATTGTGATGATCATCTTTGAAAATGCCTTAAAAGTAAGATGAAAAATCTCTAGCCATGATATTAATTCATTCAAAATGCAGTGGCTAGGGGGCCAGCCACATACACCAGAGGTGGCAGGTTTGAATTCAGCCAGGACCTGCCAAATAGCATTGACAACTACAACCAAAAAACAGCTGGGCATTGTGGCGGGCGCCTGTAGTGCCAGCTACTAGTGAGGCGGAGGCAAGAGAATTGCTTGAGCCCAAGAGTTTAAGGTTGCTGTGAGCTGTGACACCAAGGCACTCTACTGAGGGAGACAAAGCGAGACTCAGACTCAAAAAAAAAAAAAATCTGCATCAATCCGGTAGAGAATGTGTGTTAAGGGGAAATAAAACCCACTTTAGCAGTAGGGGCTGGGGGTGGGCTGGGAGTGAGAGGGTGAAGTATTCCAAAATAAAACCTTTTTATATTTTAGAAACAAGCTGTGTCATGAAGGTGACACAGTAACTCCCACATTTTAGGTTCCCTTCAGCCTTGTTTGTACTCCTCGCCCTGAAAATGGTTCACAGAAGCATCACAACCAGCCATCATATATGGGTTGAGATGAGCTTTCTTGCAGTTGGTTGGGTTAGTCTATCCTTAATCCACACCAAAGAGCCACCAGTTACATAATTTATTCATATTTATGTATAATCACAAGTAGAAAGGACCAAAGAAATTCTACCTCAAGGGATGGGAGGTGCTTCATGAAATGACGCACTTGAGCTTGGCTGTAGGAAGAAGAGCTAAGATTCACAGGCCTGTGTGTGCAGGTGGTTGTTTCCAATTTTTTTTTTTTTTTGCAGTTTTTTTTGGCTGGGCCTGGGTTTGAACCTGCCACCCCACCCTTGGCATCTGGGGCTGGCGCCCTACTCCTTGAACCACAGGTGTTGCCCCAGGTGGTTGTTTCTGATAGGACAAAGCCGTGGCTGAGGCGGGAATGCCTTGGGTATGTTTGGAGAAAGTCCTGTACCGTAGTCCAGTCTGGTGGGAGCAGCAGGAGATGACCCACATGTGGATGAGCAGAGGGTGGGGAGCCACACATGTGCAGGTCAGTGGAAAGGCCGAGAGGACCTAGCAAGCCGTGGGAAGCCGTGGAAGCAGGACAGTGAGTAAACATGGTCCAGTTAGTCCCTTTTGGATGTTGTGGAACTAACTGTGCTACTTTGCTTGTTATAAACTTGACAGGGACCAGTATTTTCCAAATAGGATCAAATGAAAGACCAGTTTCTACTGTCTCAGTTTCAGCAAGTCAATTTTTTTGAAAGGAATTTAAAATAAATGGATTCTAGCCTATGAGAAGCGTGGGCAGGTGGTGTCTCTTCACATAGATCTTTCCCTGAGTGGTCTTCCACCTGCTTCTCCCCAGGTGTCTCCAGGGCGCTGCCCCACCCCCGCTGTGTTCCTTTCCAGCCCCAGGCCTCTGCTGGGCTCCTTGTCCACATGGGAATGGGCCTCCTCCTCTTCCTGTCATCCTTCAAGCCCTCTCAAGGCTCATCTGCTCAGAAAGGACCTCCCTACACGTGTCCATGGTGTCTCCCTCTCTCAGTTCCATCACCCTACACCACTCACGTCGGCATTAAGCATGCTGCTTATAGGCTGGGACTCAGTCATCCCATGCAAGTGCCTTGACGGCTAAGGATATTGACGTCTGCAATGCACCTGAGTGCTCAGTATTTGCTCAACTAAAGTTGATTTCCTGCAATTGGACCAATTCATTACTCTAAATATGGTGGACTTAAGTTTTAAATTATACTACCACTCAAGCTTTCTCCTGTAACCTCCAGTTAGACCTGGGCTTCTCCCAGGTGGTGGTGCTTGCTATGGACGGGGCAATAAAGACACATGGTTAGAGCTGCCACTGTGTCCCATCTCTGACAGGCTGCTTGAAGTGGACTGGCCGCCCAAATCTATATTCAGAAGCACTTCAAAAGTGGGAAGAGAATGGGCAGGCTGGCTCACACCTGTAATCTCAGCACTTTGGGAAGCTGAGGTCAAAGGATTGTTTGAGGCTAGGGGTTCAAGACCAGCCTGAGCAACATAGTGAGACCCCCTTCTCTACAAAAGATAAAATTAGCTGGTAGTCATAGCTACGCAGGAGGCTAAGGTTGGGGGTTGACTTGAGTCCAGGAGTTTGGGGTGACAGTGAGCTATGATCTAGCCACTGTACTCTAGCCTGAGTAACAGAATGAGACATTGTCTCTATTGAAAAAGAGAGTGAGAGAAAAGAAAGAAAAAGGGAAAGAGAAAATGGAAAGAGAAGACAAAGTCAGCCATTTTGTAAATGAGGTCTCATTTTTGCTCTCTAAAAACACTTCACTACATTAAAACATAGTTACACACCCACAATTGTTTATATGTATCTATACCCGTATGAACACCCAGTGACAAGACTGATTTCCAATAGTCACATGGCTATTAGTCTTGTTTTACTATGAATCTTCCCAGAATGTCATCATTTAGTCCATTAACTAGTCTGAGGAAAAATGAAATATTTTATTCTGTCATTCATACCAAATTATGGCTTCAGAAACTCTCCTTTTCATTATAACTATTTAGTATTGTTCAATGATTCCTGATAATTGTCTGTAATTGAGATCAGGTGACAGACCATTTCACAGACTATAAAATTCTATGTCCTAGGATATCTTCTATTAAATAAAGAATATAACCATTGAGTTCTTATTTGGTAGAAATTATTGAGTCCCGACTCAAGTTTTATATGCATCATGCTTCCAAACAAGCCAGACATAACCTTTGCATGTGTCTGATAACTTACCTAAAGTTCCCTTTAATCTGTCCTGCTCCTGCCACTGATTGTAAAACAATAAATGTAAAACTTGGCAATATTCCCTTTTGTCATAACTTTTCAATTATTGAAAATTAAGTAACTCCCTATGGAGGAGAAATCATTAAATATATAGTAAATAATGAGGTTAATTAATTTAACCCCTCTAATTAGGAAACTAATTAAATCAGAAAATTAAAACTGACACAAGACATTAAAATTGGGAAGTTCTGAGTCTAGATCTAACAGTTGTCTTTCTCACTTCAACCACTTTCAAAAGAGAAACATAAATTGGCTACAAAATATAGAAATCCGTGGACTGTTTTCAACCTAAAGTCAAATCTTCCATAGTATAAATATTATTTTTGGAGAATTGATCTCTTTTCTACGTCTATTATTATATATGAAATTAAAACTCTTTCCTTTTAATTAATTTAATGAATGTATCAGAATAAGTCCAAAAAGATGGGCTCCTCTGTTAATAACTGACCAGGAGCGGGTTACTTCACTTCCTTGGGCCTCATTTTTGTCCTCTGTGTCCACTGACTCCCCTCATGCTGGAAAAGCACACCAACTTAAATGGGAGTAACGCACCAAAGACAGTTGGAGAAATTGTTAAAAATCTTAGTGTGGTTAGAACACAGAACCAGACTCTAGCTTAAGGTCTTTATTAATTAGCTGATGAACCAAGATAAAATTAAGGATGTTCTTTGCAAACAAGCTCAACTCTCTCTACAACCCCAAACTGTCATGCCTGTCAACATTATTTTTGGATATAAATTTTTATCTTCTGGGAAAAGTCTCAGAGCAAAAAATTAATAAAGAATAAGAAATGCGATTGAGAACAGTGTGTCTAAACTTAAAAATACCCAAACAGGTATCCTGCTGGAATTTATTTATTTGTTTAGAGACAGAGTCTCAAGCTGTTGCCCTGAGTGCCGTGACGTCACAGCTCACAGCAACCCCCAACTCTTGGGCTTATGCAATTCTCTCGCTTCACCCTCACAAGTAGCTGGAACTATAGGCGCCCACCACAACAGCTGGCTATTTTTGTTGTTGTTGTGTTGTTGCAGTTGTCATTGTTGTCTTAGCTGGCCTGAACTTGGTTCGAACCTGCCAGCTTCGGTATATATGCCTGGCACCCTAACCACTGAGCTATAGGCACCGCCAGAATTTTTTTTTTTTTTTTATGTTGTTGTCAGGGTCCAAGCAAATGCAAGGGCATTGGGCACTGTGGGGAGGGAGGAGGTGAGCTGGTAAGAATTTCCAAAAGCCAGTTTCGAAAATCAGTTGACAGCAGGGATCGTCAATAGACCCTTGGTCTTGCTTACGAAGAGGTTAATAATCCCAATTTGTAGGGACCCACCCAAATTTCAGGACTCTCTTGCTTTAGTACACATTGCCTATTCCTGGCACCTGTGAAAACTGACAAAGATTAAAAGTAGCCCATCTGACCAAGGTGATACAGAGCCCTGGTAGCAGCTGACAGGGCCCAACTTCTTCCCCTAAATTTAAATGCTTCCTTTATTCATTTTAATTACTATAACTATAAACAAATTTGTTCAATTGCCATGCTAATGCTGCTGGGTGCTTTTAATCAAATGATCAATACAATTATTACTACAGGTTTATTCCCCGCACTTCAAAGGCCATAAATGAAGCAGTAGGGTCTCACAATGACCCCATAGCCTGACCACTCTGCCTTGGAATATGTTTCATTGTCATGTTCATCCTATGCAGGCATTTTGTATTTAGTCCTTGCACTTTTTAGCGTCATTGTTAGACCTAACAGGGATAAACTATCATGGAGAAGCAGTTTCTCCTGTGCGCACACTTGCCGGAGTTAAGATACAGGGCGAGTGCCTTGGCCCCTGCCTCACAGGCTCTGAACCAGCAAGTGCAGCTTCTGGGCATCTCCCAGCGGTGCCTCTAGAGCTGGTGCTCAGTCATCCATGCAGATATTCAGAGCTACTGAGTTGCCATAGACAAAGCTGGAAATCTAGATGCCCCATGAGAATAATTGAATAATAGTTAACTTTAAAGAACCATCTATTGGTGAAAATAGTTTCTGGAAAACGTCCTGGAGGGAATTACTTGCTTGACAGATTATACAGCTTTGAATAATAAAAATCCACTGCTATATACCAGCAACTCAGCAACTCTAACATTATCCTAACTTTTTTAAAAAATTTTTTTGTTGTTGGGGATTCATTGAGGGTACAAGAAACTGGGTTACACTAATTGCATTTCTTACATAAAGTCCCTCTTATAATTGTGTGTTGACCTCAAAAGGTGTGTCACACACCGAGACCCTTACCCCTCCTCCTTACCTCTCTCTCTCCTCTTCCCTTCCTCCATCCTCCACTGTGTACTAGGTCATTAATTGTTCTTGTGTCAAAATTGAGTACATAGGATTCATGCTTCTCCATTCTTGTGATGCTTTACTAAGAAGAATGTATTCCACTTCCATCCAGGGTAATACAAAGGATATAAAGTCTCCATCTTTTTTAATGGCTAAATAGTATTCCATGGTGTACATATACCACAGCTTGTTAATCCATTCTGGGTTGGTGGGCATTTAGGCTGTTTCCACATTTTGGCAATTGTAAATGGAGCTGTGATAAACAGTCTAGCAAGTGTCCTTAGGGTAAAAGGAGTTTTTTTCATTCTGGGTAGATGCCCAGTAATGTGCAGGATCAAATGGGAGGTCTAGGTTGAGTTCTTTGAGGGTTCTCCATACTTCCTTCCAAAAAGGTTGTGTTAGTTTGCAGTCCCACCAGCAGTGTAAAAGTGTTCCCTTCCCTCCACATGCACTTCAGTATCTGCAGTTTTGAGATTTTGTGATATGGGCCATTCTCACTGGGGTTAGATGGTATCTCAGGGTGATTTTAATTTGCATTTCTCTAATAATTAGGGATGATGAGCATTTTTTCATATGTTCGCTAGCCATTCATCTGTTTTCTTTAAATAAAGTTCTTTCTTTTTTTTTTTTTTTTTTTTGTTTTTGACATTTTTGGCTGGGGCTGGGTTTGAACCCACCACCTCTGGCATATGGGGCTGGTGCCTTACTCTTTTGAGCCACAGGCACCACCCTAAAGGAAGTTCTATTCTTCTGTCTTGCCCATTGATATATAGGATTGTTAGCTTTTTTCATGTGGATTAATTTGAGTTCTCTATAGATCCTAGATACCAAGCTTTTGTCTGATTCAAAATATGCAAATGTCCTTTCTCATTGTGAAGGTTGTCTGTTTGCTTTGGTTGTTGTCTCCTTAGCTGTACAGAAACTTTTCAGTTTAAGCCCCATTTGTTTATTTTTGTTGTTGTTGCAATTGCTATGGAAGTCTTCTTCATGAAGTCTTTCTCCACGCTGATATCTTCCAGTGTTTTTCCTATGCTTTGAAGATTTTTTATCATTTTATGTCTTAAATTTAGGTCTTTTATCCATCTTGAATCAATTTTTGTGAGTGGAGAAAGGTGTGGGTCCAGTTTCAGTCATGTGGAAATCCAGTTCTCCCAGCACCATTTATTGAATAGGGAGTCTTTCCCCCAGTGTATGTTCGTGTTTGGTTTATTGAAGATTAGGTACTTATAAGATGCTAGTTTCATTTCCTGGTTTTCTATTTGATTCCAAATGTCTATGTCTTTATTTTTATGCCAGTACCATGTTGTTTTTACCACTGTATTATAGTGGTCTTATAGTACAGTCTTATAGTACAGCAGCCTAAAGTATAGTGCTGTCTTATAGTACAGCAGCCTAAAGTCTGG
>CAUYQV010179171.1:0-72552 GCA_963574575.1 Galagoides demidoff
TAGCATCAACTATACAAAATCTCCCCAAAAAGAAAAGTCCGGGACCAGGTGGTTTCACATCAGAATTCTACCAAACCTTCAAAGAGGAACTACCGTGTTATTTTTTCTCAAGAAGACACACTAGGGCTTATTTTCACAGGATATGTTACTCTCCACGCTGAAATGCATGGTGTGGCTATGCAGCATATCTGTAGTTTATCTGCAATAAGGCCCATTACTAGGCCTTATTATTGGGGTAGGGCTTATATTTAACAAATGCATAGAAATCCTGCTAGGGCTTATTTTTTAAGTAGGTCTTATTTGAGGGGAAACACAGTAGTACCTATACTACATAACCTTTTTCAAAACATAGAGAAAGAAGGAATCTTCCCCAACACATTCTATGAAGTAAATATCCCATTGATACCCAAGCCAGGAAAGGACTCAACAAAGAAAGAAAACTATAAACCAATATCATTAATAAATATTGATGTAGAAATATTCAATAAGATCCTGGCAAACAGAATTTAACAACATATCAAAAAATTATATACCATGATCAAGTTGGTTTTATCCCAGGGTTACAAGGTTGGTTCAACATATGTAAATCTATAAATATAATGCATTACATAAATAAAATAAAAATAAAGACCATATGATTCTCTCAATTGATACAGAAAAAGCTTTTGATAATATCCAGCACCCATTCATGAGAATGCTTAAGAAAATAGGCTTAGAAGGGTCATTTCTGAAACTGATAAAGGCCATATACAGCAAACCCACAGCCAACATCATACTGAATGGAGTAAAATTGAAAACATTTCCACTCCGATCTAGAGCTAGGCAAGGATGCCCACTGTCTGAAATCCTTTTCAAGATAGTAAAAGTCTTAGCCATTGTAATCAGGCAAGAGAAGGTGATTAAGTGTATCCAAATGGGGTAGGAGATCAAACTCTCACTCTTCACAGATGATGTGATCCTATACCTGGAAAACCCCAGGGACTCAACTACAAAACTCTTAGAAGTGATCAAGGAATACAGCAATGTCTCAGGATACAAAATCAACACTGACAGTTCAGTAACTTTTACATATGCCAACAATAGTCAAGCTTAAAATATAGTCAAGACTCTATTCCCTTTACAGTAGTGCCAAAAATGATGAAATATCTGGGAATTTACCTAACAAAGGATGTGAAAGATCTCTATAAAGAGAAGTATGAAACTCTGAGAAAAGAAATAGCTGAAGATGTTAACAAATGGAAAAACATAACATGCTGATGGCTGGGAAGAACCAACATTGTTAAAATGTCTATACTACCCAAAGCAATATACAAATTTAATGCAATCCCTAGTAAAGCACTGGCATACTTTAAAGCAATATACAAATTTAATGCAATCCCTAGCAAAGCACTGGCATACTTTAAAGATCAAGAAAAAAATACGACTTCATTTTATATGGAATCAGAAAAAAACTCAAATAGCCAAGGCATTACTCAGGAATAAAAGTGAATCAAGAGGAATCATGCTACCAAACTTCAGACTATACTACAAATCTACAGTGATAAAAAATAATATGGTACTGTCACAAAAATAGAGAGGTAGATATATGGAACAGAATAGAGAACCAAAAGATGAACCCAGACACTTATCATTATTTGATCTTTGATAAGCCTATCAAAAGCATTAATTGGGAGAAACACTTTCTATTTAACAAATGGTGCTGGATGAACTGGTAACCTATAGAAGACTGAAACTGGATCCTCACCTTTTTCTTTCTTTCTTTTTGAGACAGAGCCTCAAGCTGTCGCCCTGGGTAGAGTGCTGTGATACCACAGCTCACAGAAACCTCCAACTACCGGGCTCAAGTGATTCTCCTGCCTCAGCTTCCCAAATAGCTGGGACTACAGGTGCCTGCCACCACACCGGCTATTTTTTTTTTTTTTGGTTGCAGCCATCATTGTTGTTTGGGTCTGGGCTGGATTCAAACCTGCCAGCTCAGGTGTATGTGGCTGGTGCCTTAGCCGCTTGAGCCACAGGCACTGAGCCAGGATCCTCATCTTTTAACACTAACAAAAATTGATTCTCACTGGATAAAAGATTTAAGCTTAAAGCATGAAACTATAAAAATACTAGAAGAGAGTGCAGGGAAAACACTTGAAGAAATTGGCCTGGGAGAATATTTTATGAGGAGGACTCCCTGGCAATTGAACCAACACCAAAAATACACTAATGAGATCTGATCAAACTAAAAAGCTTCTGCACAACCAAGAACACAGTAAGTAAAGCAAACAGATAGCCCTCAGAATGGGAGAAGATATTTGCAGGTTATTTTTTTGGCAAAGGTCTGATAACTGAAATCCACAGAGAACTCAAACTAATCAAGAAGAAAAGAACAAATAACCCCATTTCTATGTGGGAAAGAGACTTAAACAGAAGATTCTCTGAAGAATACAGGTGCATGGCCTACTAATACATGAAAAAATGTTCATCATCTTTAATCTTCAGAGAAATGCAATTAAAATCACTTTGAGATATCATCTAACTCCAGTAAGATTAGCCCACATCACAAAATCCCAAAACTATGGATGTTGGCATGAATATGGAGAGATGGGAAAACTACACTGCTGGTAGGAATGCAAGGTAATACATCCTTTTGGAAAAGAAGCTTGGAGAATACTTGAGGAACTAAAAGTAAACCTGTCATTCGATCTTGCAATTCCTCTATTAGGTATCTACCCAGATGATCAAAAATCACTTTACAACAAAGACATCTGCAGCCATAAAAAGATGGAGACTTTACGTCTTTTATGTTTACCTGGATGGAGCTGGAACATACTCTTCTTAGTAAAGTATCTCAAGAATGGAAGAAAAAGTATCCAATGTATTCAATACTATTATGAAACCAATATACAATCACCTACACATTCATACAAATGATAAAATAAAACTATAGTCCATAAAGAAGGAAGGAAGAAGAGAGAGAGAGGAGCAGAGGGGGAGGCTAGGTGGACAGAGACTATTTAGTGGGACCTCACCTAATGTGCACAATGCAAGGATATATGTCAAAACTATTAAGAGTAGAGTATAAATGTCTTAACACATAAGTGATGAAGGTTATATTAATTAGTTTGATGTAAGAATTCCAAATTGTATATAAAATCAACACACTGTACCCCATAATTTCAGTAATATACACAGTTATGATTTAATAAAAAGAAAAAAGAAAATCCCACTTTATAGATGAGGAAATTAAGGTTTTGAAATTATGTGGCCAGACTTACCAGATCTCATGTTAAATCTTTCTGTGTTCTACTTTTTCAATAAAAGAAAAAAAAAAAGAAGTTCCTGCTCCCAACGGGAGGGGGAACCAATGTAGACTCCACCCTTCCTTTCCTCTCCCACTCAAGTCCTACTCTAAACACTTGCCCTGTGTCCTCCCTGCTCCTGATTCCCCATTAAGGGAAGAAGGCTCCTGGGGTCCTATTCAGGAAGAGTGCAGACCAGGATCCTTCCTCCATCAGCTCTGGTCCCTTCTTCCTGCCTGGACATGGAATACTGCCCTCCCCTCAGATTCCCACAGAGTCATGGCTACTTCATCCTCAGAGCCCCAAAAGCCACTTGGACCCCACTCTAAATGTCCACCCTGCTCTCTGCTCCTCCAGGGAATAGGCCCTTCCCCACAACATTTGGAATAGAATTAAGATGACTATAGGAGATTGTGGATGGAGTAATGGTGTTTCCATTCTATGTGGACTCAAAACTTGGTATTGAGGGACTGGGCCACCTGGAGGTTCTGATTCTGAGGTGGAGACATCAGCAGGTGGGTGGATGGGGGCCTCTGTCTAGCTTCAATCTTGTCATTTTCTTCTGAAGTTCATCCACATCTTGTCTCACTCTCCCTGACCTTCCCCCTGACAAGACTTCTGGGGAGGGTGCCCAGGAATAGGAGGTCCACTCTACTTCCTCTTTTCATGGCTAGACCCTCCCATGCGGCCCACCCCTTTCAACCTTTCATTTCTAGCTGTCACAGAGCTCAACTGGGGCAGGACACTGAGCTGGCCCTTTGAGCTTGAGAGGGCAGAGCCAGGGGTCTTCATCTGAGACCATGAGCTCCAGAGGGTCTCTGGGCAGTGACAAAAGGCAGGGGGAGGGAACTGTGTGAGTCACAGCCCCTGTAGGTCCCCCTGTGGGCTGAGGTCACAGGACTCAGAGAATTCAGCTTGTAACTGCCCAGCTCTGGATTTTGATTGGAGATGTATGGGGAGATAGGCTGCCCACTCCTTAATCAGAAGTGAAGTGTCCATCTGGCTCCATGACTGACATAGCAGGGTCACATTTTCTCCTGAGGGCACCCTAGAACCCAGTTGTACCAATATGGAGGGTCTGTTGGGGAGCTGTCCTAGAGAGAGGAAGGAGGGTGGTAGTGGCCTCCACTTTATTCTCGGCTGACACCTTCCCAGGGCTCCTCTCTGATGACCCTCTGCTGGGGTTCCACCCCAGGGGCAGGGTCTGTTTAGACCTGTAGATCTCACTGTGGTCAACTGAAGAAATGTAAGGTTAGAAATGATGAGAAAGAAAGAGATAAGATGCACACAATAGAATTTTCAAAGGTGGGAGCACAAAGGACCACTGCCCATTTGTGGGGTTCTGACAGTGGTCCTGAGTGTCAGTTCCACTCAGCTTTTATTGAAGGCTATTTGCTCAGTAGCCCAGAGGGTAAGTTGAGGAAGGGAACAAAGGCATCAGCAGTTTCTCTGAGTAAGCATATCAGCTTCTATTGTTTCTATAATCACTAACTTTAAGGGTCTGAGCAGTCTTGAGAAATCCCAAACCTGAGCCTTGTGTGGGGGCAGCCTCCTGTCTGTGGTCACACACACACACAGATTACTAGGGGGTGGGGGTGGTAATGCCCACTTGTTAACTGTGGAGTAAAATGCCACTGGTGTCAATCTCCTCTGAAGAATTGGTGGGAAAGAGAAATTTTCCTCTCATCGACCACCACAGAGGATCTTCTTCTGTGATAAGGGATTTAAGCCCTCCTATATATATTTCAGGGCTCAAGCTGCCCCCCTTGATCTCTGCCTCAGTCAAATACAATCACCACGATGGGTATTTGCCTTGACTGTCAACTGGGCAGGAGGTGGCCTAATTAATGTTTCTTGCTAGGCCTTGCACACACCTTCCTCTGTGGCCATTATTCCTTCAGAGTACTTACAGACCCAGCAGGGGTGTTAGTAAGCTGTATCTCTACAGGCCAGGCTTCTAGGAAAAACAGGAAACTTACTCAGATAAGAAATTTAGCAGTGGCAGGTTTAAAGGTAAACTAGGTGACTTTCCTTTATTCCACCTCACTTAGCTTACTTTTTCTCCCCCTTTTTCTAGGGGTGCTTTCCCATACCAAGAATGGGGTCTTCAGTCCCATTCTGCCTGCATCCTCAGTGTCCCTGTCTCTGAGTTTCTGAATCTTCCCCTCTCCACACATCCCTGTGTCTCCCTGTCCCTCTCCCTCCCTGAGATCTCCACCTGTCCTCACAGCCATCACCCCTGGTCCCTCCTCCCTGTCAAGACCTATGCAGGATATTGGTCCTGGCCTGAACCCCCAGGCTCCTCACCTGAGATCAAGATGTCCAGAGAGTCACTGGGGGCTGACCACTCAGTGGAGTTGCTATATCCACCATAGCATCTGTACTGTCCCTCATGGGAGCTCCTCACAGGACCCAGGGGGAAGTCAGCCTTAGAGAGCCCAGCCTGAGGCTGCCAGCTAGAGAGCTGGGTGAGGACTTGTCCCTCATCCTGAGACAGAGTGAATCTGTCATAGCCAACATCCGAGTGACACTGGAGGGTCAGGCTCTGTCCAGGGGCCAGGATAGGGCCATGCAGGGTGAGGAGGGAGGGCTTTTTAGATACACCGGGGGAAGGACAGGCAGTGGACTTTAGGAGCTATTTCCTGCCAACTCCTCAGTGTCCTGTCCTGACTCTGCAGGTTTCAGAGTGTCCTGTCTCTTACCCTCTGGCTCCCAGAGCCCTTGTTCCCTCATCCCACCCTCCCAACTTGGGTTCCCTGGAAGCAAGGCTCACAGTGACATTTTTGGGATCTCAAATAATGAACATGGTAAACCTCCTCACCTGAGACCAGGAGCTCCAGGGATAATGGGGATCAGACCACACCTGGGAGCTGTTCCTGTGATAGTCATAGCATTTGAATGTCTACCTGTGGCTAGGGGTCACAGGGCCCATAGGGAAAAGGGTCTGGAACTGCAGATAGAAGGGAAGCTGTGAGTCCAGTGTCCAGGAGAGCTTTTTATCTCATTCCCTTAAGAGAGTGAACTTGTCAAATCTCAGCCATGATTCCAGTCATGAGTTATACTAGAGGGTCACATTCCCTCATGAGGGCTTGGCAGGGCTCAGACGGTGGGTTTTCTGTAGAATCCTAGTAGAAGGAGGCAGCCATGTGAAATGGGGCTCACACCTCCCACATCACCTGCAGGGCTGGGCTGTGAGAGGGAGATACCCCTGAGAGCAGACCCCCTTTCTTGAGGAAAGAGCCTTGGGCTAGGACTCCTAAGTGTCCTCTCACCTGTCACCATCAGCTACAGGGGGTCATTGGGATCTGACCAGCCAGCAGCATTGTAATATCGACATTGATGTTGTCCTGTATAGTGCTCTGTCATAAATGGAATGTTGAACTTGGCCTTGTTCCCAAGCTTTAATTGTTTTTGTTTGCCCAGAAGCTTTGCTTTATATACGTATAATGTTCCTAGGTATACAGGGTCCTCTGACATCAGATGGTCACTTGGCTACCCCAGGTTATCCAGAGTCTGGTTCAGCCCAAAAGGTAGGTTTGGAGAGGATCCCTGGAAAGAAATCAGAGGTTGGATCCCAAAATACTCCCACCCCTCAGATCCCCCCTCTTACCCCAGTACCCTCCAGATGTTCCCCTCAGTCAGCCCAGAGCTACTGTTTCCCATCCCCAGCTGTCCAGGGATCTCCCCTTGTCTACAGTCAGGAGGAGGGAGCTGCATCAATTGGGTACAGACTCACCTGCCTGTACATGGGTCCTGGGGACCCAGAATCAGCCCTGGAAGAGAGATCCCTGTGAGAGATTTGTCACCTGAAGGCTGAGCATGTCTCCACCTTCCCAGGATCCTCCAGAGTCCTTGGGGTCTCCTGATAGAACAGGGCCTGGCTGTGGGGTGAGTCCCTCTCAGACCAGGGTCTCACCTGCCCCTCCTCGTGTCTCAATGAGGCAGAGCAGGGCTGTGTGGGTGGGGGTCATGGTGCACAGATGGAGGAGACCACAATGCCTTCAGGACAGACAGATTCAGAGGTTCAGTTCTTCCTGTCATGGGTTGTCCCATCAGCAGCCCCATAGAAAGGGAAACTTTCTAAGAGCCTGGTTCTGGTTTTCCCAGGGCTGGGGTGTGTAGCAGGTACCTGGAGACATTTCAGACAGAAATGATCCTTGGCCACTGTTTTCCTAGTCTTAACTCCTTCATACCCAAATATCAACTCATTTATGGAGTTTTGTCATGTTCCTGGCCATGGAAATACATCCCTGACCAAATAAAGAGAAACTCTGAGTTTCAGAGCTCACATTATCATAAAGGAGATACCCCTTGAACATCCCCTTTTCTAGCTATTTGAAAAATACAATGCATTATTGTGAACTATAGTCACCCTACTGTGCTTTATAACACTAGGATTTATTCCTCCTGCCTTGCTGTAATTTTATACCCAGCACCAACCTTTTCCTGTCCTCCCATCACCCTCTTCCCTTCCTCAACTGTCATAACCACAAATCTGCCCTTGACTTCTATGATATAAACCTTTTAGATTTCACATGTGAGGGGGAAGTCATGTGATTTTTATCTTCCTGTGGGTAGCTTATCTCATTTGCATAATACCCTCCAGACTCATTCATGTTGCCATGAATGACAATATTTCATTCTTTTTATGACCGAATAGCATTTGACTGTGTATACTGCTTTCATTTACTTAGGTGGATTCCATATAAAGGCTGTCATGAATAATTCTGCTTTAAACACAAAAAGGCAGTAGTTATTCCTTCAACATACTAATTTCCTATCCTTTGGGTATATATACTCAGTAATGGGATTGCTGGATTGTATGATACTTCTATTTTTACCTGTAGAGGAAACTACGTTGTTTTATACAAAGGCCATACTGACTTACATTCCCACCAACAGTGCATGAGAGTTCTTTTTTCTCCACTTTTCTTTTGTCTTTTCAGTAACAGTCATTCTAACTGCAGTGAGGTGATATTTCATTGTTTTTTTTTTATTTCATTGTTGTTTTGATTTGCATTTCTGTGGTAATTAGTGATGTTGAGAATTTCTTTATAAACTTTTTGGCCACTTGCATGTTTTCACTTGAGAAATTTTTATTCTGATCCTTTGCCAATTGTTTACATTGGTGTTTAAGGGAGGGTTGCTGTTGAGTTATTTGAGTTCTTTTTATATTCTGGATATGAATCTCTTACAGTGAAAAGTTTGTGAATATTTTCTCTGCTTGTGTATGTTGTCTTTTCACTCTGTTTGTTTCCTTTGCTGTACAGATGCTTCTTAGTTTAATATACTCCCATGTGTCCGTTTTTGCTTTTGTTGCTGTGTTTTTGAGGTCCTCTCCATAAAATCTTCTCCTTGACTTGTACCAAGAGAAGTTTCTGCTAGGTTTTCTTCAAGTGTTTTATAGTTTTGAACCTCACATTTACTCCTTTAACCCATTTCAAGTTGACTTTTTGTATATAGTGACAAATAGGGGTCTAGTTTTATTAATCAGCATACGGATGTCTACTTACCCTCCCCACCCCCGCCATTTGTTGAAGAAACTATTCTCCCCAATGTATGTTCTTCAAACATTTGTAAAAAAATAAGTGGGATATACATTTTGGGGTTTATTTCTTCATCCTTAATTTTTCTGAAGTCACTTATAAGTTCTTATATTTCTTTTTGTGGATTCTTGAGTTTTTGTAATTATGAGCAGTTCTTGGATTATGGATATCCTCAGTTACTGCCTTCGGTACTCACAAATGAGCTCCCAAGATTCCTCATTAGGATAATTTATAATTATATAATTAAATTAATAATTCAGGAACTAGTTTCTTCCTTGCATGTAAGCAAGCCTGTATGGCACAAGGAGCTCACTGGCACAGCGTCTTTATGCTGGTGGCTAGTATCCTTGTTTATACATTTGCTTGACCACTGTATTACTTTCATCTTAAGAGTGAATATAACATTCTCTATGACAAATCCAAGAGTTCTTCCATTTTCTATTTCTCTCTGCCTAAGTATGGAGAAAAAAATATATTGCCCTATCAAGATGGCAATATTCCATCTTCTACTACATATCTGGACCCCATCTACATCTTGAGCTTCCCTGCCTCCTGCTAAATGATAGATTTAACTCTGGACGTTATCAACATGCCTAGACTTATATCTAAACTAGACACTCTTCCTATTTCCCCTATCAGCACCCAGCCACAGGAGAGAGGCTTTTGTGGATGCTGTCCACAGCAATGACCTAGAGGTCACCAGGCTACTCTGGTTTCAGCACCATGGCCAGAGCCAGAGAGGCAGTCCCTATTTTTCCCCATCTTTTTCTGGTCTAGTTGATAGGTTTGCATAAGCTGAGCTCCCATTTTAGGACTCTTAAATAGAGTCTCCCTGAAGAAGTCTAATGAACATTATTATTTATTTCATATGGTTAGGATAAATTGGAAAAAGGAAAGAGGATGTTGGTGATTAATTCAAACTCTTCTCACAATACATGGATTCTGAATAGGAATAGAATTCAGAAGCTCAGGATGTTTGCCTCAAACAATAAACACACAGGACAAACACCAGCATGGCCCATGGTGTCATCTAGAGTTGATTCTCCCCCATTTGTCTTAGGAACTATCTTCTCAGGTCAAGTTCAAAATACCAGCTTTTTGTGTACTGGCCAAAAGAAAACAGGCTTGGAATCACACCAGACTGCTTTCAAAACCTGGATCTGGACCAGGTGCGGTGGCTCACACCTGTAATCATAACACTCTGTAAGGCTGAGTCAGGTGAATCACCTGAGCTCAGGAGTTCAAGATCAGCCTGAGGAAGAGTGAGACTCCATCCCTACTAAAGATAGAAAAAAGGCTCAGCATCCATAGCTCAGTGGTTAAGGTGCTGGCCACATATACCAGGGGTGGTAGGTTTGAATCCAGCCTGGGCCTGCTAAAGGACAACAACAAAAATAGCTGGGTGTTGTGGAGGGTGCCTATAGTCCCAGCTACTAGGGAGACTGAGGGAAGAGAATTGCTTGAGCCCAAAAGTCTGAGGTTGCTGTGAGCTATGACAACAGAGCACTCTACAGAGGGTGACAAAGTGAGACTCTGTCTCAAAAAAAAAAAAAAGGTAAAAATAAAAATAGAAAAAACTAACCAGAATTGTGGTGGGCACCTATAGTCACAGCTATTTGGGAGGCTGAGTCAAGAGAATCTCTTCAACCCAGGAGTTTGAGGTTGCTGTGAGTTATGACAACAGAGCATTCTAGCCTGGGGCAACAGAGTAAGACTCTGTCTTAAACAAACAAACAAGAAAACCTGGATCTGCCTCTTGCTATCTCTTATCTCTAAGGAAATCACTGCACCTCTTTGAGGCTCACTTGCCTTTTCTAGAAAATGGAGATCATGATGATGTCTGCTTCATAAGGGTGTTTGGAGAATTGATAATTTCCAAATACAGAGATGACTATATACTTTCTCTCATAGAAAGCAAGAGATTTAGCTAAAAGAGAAGGCTTTGCAACAAGGCAATCTAGTATTTTATTATAGTTCTGCTTCTATTAACTATTTGACTTAGGGAGAGTTATTCACACAACCCTCTCTTGTCATCTTTGAAGCAATGATGCTGTTACGTACTTCACAGGATTATGATGAGGGACTGCATTGTTAATACATGTGATGCATAAAATGAAATTATAACATGTTTCAGGGTTCATTACGTAATGCAGGATAATATTGCTATTATTATTATCACTCTGTGTGCAGACAGTGTTAAATGTTTTTCAGTAATAATAGGATTACATTTGAAAATCCTTAGACATATGACATATTCTTTTGTTTACTTTTCAAAGTTCTAGCCTCCTGATTTCAGGGTTAGGGAATCTATATCAGCATTGAAGAATACATGCATTTGTTTATTCATATAGTTACTCAAAAAACATCTTCTGGGACTCCGGTGTGTGACATCCTATACAACAAACCGCTTGATGTAGAAACAAGTTGGACTCAAGTTCACTACCCTTGACAGATTTTGACACAGAAAATCACAGCATAATGGTAGAACTATTGAATGGTATAACTACAAGAAGCTTAGGTGCTATTGAAACACAAACAAGGCACCAATTTTTCCCTAAGGAGTGAGGGAAAGATTCTTTTTTGAAAAAAATTCAGAACATTACAGGTGTACACATGTTCGGGTTACATAATTTTCTTTTGAGCATTTTAAGTCAAAGTTATAAGTGTGCCTCTTTCCCCAAAAGTGTGCATTACACCAGTTACGTGTAAATTCACTCAATCCCTCCTCCACCCTCCCACTTACTTGATTTCCACTGAGTTTTACTATTGTATGTGCATGTAAGTGTTGATTAACTAGTTCTAATTTAGTATTGAGTACATGGGGTGTTCGATTTTCCATTCTTGTAACATTTCACTTAGAAGAATGGTCTCTGGTTCTATCCAGATTGTTACAAAAAATACTAGATTATCATTTTTTTAATGGCTGAGTAGTATACCATGTAGTACACATAGCACTTTTCATTAATCCACTCATGTATTGATGGGCACTAGGTTTGTTTTCATGTCTCTCCAATTGTGAATTGTGTGGCTATAAACATTGGAGTGCAATTGTCTTTTTTATAAAATGTTTTTCTCCATTCAATAAATACCTGGCAATGGGATTGCTGGATCAAATAGTAGGTCTACTGATAGTTCTCTGTGATATCTCCATAATACTTTCCACAGAGGTTGTACTAGTTTGCAGTCTCACCAACAGTGTACAAGGATTCCTTTTTCTCCATATTCAAGCCAGTACTTGTTTTGGGACTTGTTAATAAGTATCATTCTCACTGGAGTTAGGTGATATATCTTTGTGGTTTTGATTTGCATTTCTACGATGATTAGAGAAGTTGAAGATTTTTTTTTTAATGTGTTTGTTGGCTGTTAGACTATCTTCATTTGAAAAGTTTCTGCCCATGTCTTTTGCACACTTTTTAATGGGGTTGTCTGATCCTTTCCTGCTGTGTTGCATGAGTTCTTTGTACATTCTGGTTATTAACGCATTACGGGATGTATAACATGCATATATTTCCCCCCATTCTGTGGGTTGTCTGTTTACTTTATTGATTGTGGCCTTAGCTGTGAGCTATGCAGAAACTTTTTAATTTGGTTAGGTCCCATTTGTTTATTTTTGTTGTTGCTGTGATTGCTTTTGGAATCTTCTTCGTAAATACTTGGCCTATCTATAAGATTTACAACTGCCAAAATGTGGAAATAACCTAAATGCCCACCAACTCAAGAATGGATTAGTAAGCTATGGTATATGTAACCATGAAATACTTGGTAAACATGTAAAGATGGAGGCTTTACATCTTTTGTATTAACCTGGATGGAGTTGGAATACATTCTTCTTAGTAAAGCATCACAAGAATGGAGAAAGAAGAATCCAATGTACTTTGTACTAATATGAAGGCACTAAATGAACTAATACAAGGAGGAGTAGGTGAATGAGCAAGTGGGGAGAAGGGAGGAGGGAAGGGGATGGGGGTCACGGTGTATGGCACACCTCTTAGAGGTGGGACACAATTATAAGAGGGACTTTATATAACAAATGAAATCAGTGTAACCTAATTCTTTGTACCCTCAATAAATCCCAAACAACAACAACAAAAAAAGAATGGAGAAGCAAGAATCCACTGTACTCAATTCTAAGGTGAAGGCAGCAGATGATCTAATACGAGGAGGAGGTAGGGAAAGGAGGCAGTAGATAGAGGGGGGATGGGAGGGGGTGGGGTCACAGTGTATGTCACCCCAGACAGATTCTGATAACTCATGTCCCCATTGTCATTTAGTTTGAAGAATCTTTTGATTCCCATTATTGTCTCCTCATTGACCCAACCACCATTCAGCAATAGGTTGTTTCATTTTCACACTTTGTGGAGGGATGAGTGTTTCTGTTGAAATTGATTTCCAATTTTATTCCGATGTGGTCTTAGAAGATACATGGTATAATTTCTATTTTATTAAATTTGTTGAGAGATGTCTTGTGGCCTGGGATGTGATGTATCTTAGAGAGTGTTCCATGAGCTGATGAGAAGAACGTATATTCAGCAGTTGTGGGGCAGAATGTTCTGTAAATGTCTGTTAGACCCATTTGTTCTAGTTCTGTTTAAGTCCCTTGCTTATTTGCTTATTTTATGTTCAGAAGATCTGTCCAGTTCTGTTAGTGGGGTATTGAAGGCTCTGGAGATCACGGTGCTGTGTTGGTGTTTATCATTTTGTTTACAATGAATAAAACTTGTTGCATGAATATGGGTGCTTCTGTGTGAGGTAAACACACATTTAGGATCTTTGTCTTGTTCAATGGTTTCCTTCACCCTTATATAGTGACTATCTTTGTCTTTTTTTTACTTACATTGATTTGAAGTCTATGTTATCTGATACAACAATGGCTACACATGTTTACTTTTGGTTTCCATTTGTATGGAATATTGTTTTCCATCCTTTCATGTTGAGTCTAAATAAGTCCTTATGGGTTAAATGTTCCCCAGAGACAGCAGATACTCTGCTTGTATTTTTATTTTTATCCATTCAGTCACCATATGTCTCTTCAATGGGCAGTTCAAGGCATTCACATTTATTGAAAGTAACATGATATCTAGTGAATTTCTGTTTATCCTGTTGGATAGACCCTATTGCTCTGTTTACCTCTTGAGCCATGGTGGTTTCCCAGGTCTGAATTTTAGCTTTTAGATGGTTTTACACTGGTGGGTGGGTGTCAATTATGCTTGTCAGTGTATAATGGAGGTCTGAGTGCTTCCTGCACAGCAGGTGTGGTCTTCCCAAATTCCTTTAGCAACTGCTTGGCTGAGAAAGTCTTTATTTCTCCCTTATATAAGGAGCTTAGTTTTGCAGGATACAAAATTCTAGGCTTGCCATTGTTCTCTTTTAGAAGACTAAGGATTGGTCCCCAATCCCTTCTGGCTTGTAAGGTTTCAGTTAAGAGTCTGCAGTTAGTCTGATAAATTTTTCTTTGTAAGTTAGCTGCTGTTTTTGCCTTACTGTATAAGAGTTTCTGTTTCATGTTTACTTTGGCTAGTCTAATGATTATGTGTCATGCTGACTGCCTCTGTGATGAGTCTCCCAGGAGTCCTGTGAGCTTCTTGTACCTGGATGTCTAGATTTCTAGAAGGCCAGGGAAATTTTCTTCACTTACATTTGACTTCTTTACATAGACCCACATTTCTTGTAGATTTTGTTAATTTCAATTATTTCTCTGTTCTTTGTCTTTGACTGACTTTCTTAGCACAAAGATATTATCTTCAAGTTCTGAAATGCTTTCCTCTGCCCAATCAAGCCTATTCTTAAGACCTTTCACTGTGCTTTCTAATTTCTTGAGTGAATTATCATTACCAGAAGTTCTATTTGTTTTTTCTCTAATACTTTGAGTTCATTGGAGCGTTTTTAAAAATTTTCCTGTACTGTTTTTGTGTCTTCTTTGTGTTGGGCTTCTATTTTCTCTTGCATTTCATTGAGCTTTCTAACAATCCATGTTCAAAATTCTTCCTCTATCATTTTAGTTGTTTCGTTTAGGCTGGTATCTATTGATAAGGAGTTGTTCTCTTTAGACGGTGACCTCTCACTTTGATTTGTCGTATTTTCAGAGTTTTATTTTTTAAATAGTTCCTTCTCCTCTGCCCTCTCAATTGACAGCCCAGGGTGTTGGGCTGGCTTATGTGTCTGTCTCCAAGACCCTGAAGATTAGGCCCTGTCCTTTTCAGGGAGAAGTGTGCTGGTTCTGAGTTGCCCTTGGGATGCTCTAACAGGTTTGATGAACCTCTCAAGCTACCTCTGACCTATTGTCTTTCCCTCCTTTCACCAGTGGGTGATGAGTTAATTTCCGAGATGGTGGGTGGCATCTGTGAATTTAGATCCTCTTCTCCCTGTTTTCTTGAGTTGGAAGTCACTCTATTTAGCAATGGGGTTGTTTCCCCCGTCTTTGAATGCAGTTTGTGTGGTACAGCCATCGTTTCCTGCCCATGGCAAGCTCTGGTCTCTTCCTCCAATGGGGCATGTGGATGCTACAAGTTTTAGTGGAATCCTGTACCCCCCAAGGGAGTTGCTTGATTTCTAATCACCCTGAGGAGGGGTGGTGCAGGACAGATCAAAGCTGAGTTGCTAGAACCTGGGAGGATTTTATTGAGCTTCAATGGGGCTCAGAAGTTACTTGTCCATCCACAAGGGGGAGCTGCTGATACAGAGTACAGGACAATCTCTCCAGGTCCTGAACCTGGAGAGCCCCTCTGGAGTGGCACCTGCTGTATGCCCTGCCCTGTTCTGAATAGCTCTCATGTATTCTCTCTTTCAGTCCTCACTTCCGTCTGTGAGGTAGCTATTGTTATCTCTACTGAGCAGATGAGGAAACTGAGTCATCAAGGCAGGCCCGGTACCAAAGTCCACAGAGGTTGTGAGTGTGCAGTGACTAAGGCACTGAGCTGTGTGTGGGTTTTTCCCCAGGAGCTCAAGGATATATGAGGAGGAGTCCCACAGTGGGTGTAAACCCCCAGTTGCCGGTAGGATTTCCAATAACCAAAAGGATTTTATGAGAGCCCCACAAAGATATGGAGGAAGAAGAGAGAAATCCAGAAAGGAGAGAAAGATGTGGACAGAGAGAAATAGGCCACCTCTGTGGGAGACGACCAGGAGCACATGGCAGCCAGTCTGCATGCTTACAAGGACAGCTGAGCTCTGCTTGTGTGTGTAGCTCTCTCAGTGAAGAGTCTGGGCTCCTTCCTCTTTTCAACCCAGTTGTCTCCCAACTTAAGCTTGGACCATCTGTAGTCCCACCCCTACTCCACATCCCAGTTCCATTAGGAAAAGTTCATGAGAGTCTAATTTAGATTCTGTGAAGAAAAGCAGTATCTTGGTAGCAACTGGAAAAGCAGAGGGAGTACGCAAGGGCCAAATATTAATTGCTTCCAACTTTGGCCAGAATGCTATGGGCTGTTGCTTTCCCCCTATGGATGGGAGAGGGGATTCCTAAGGTCCTGCTGGGGGATTATGGCAAGAACCCTGGTGTTAATGTTAGGCTGGCTTGGCTTTGAGTCCCAGCTACACTAACTCTTGTCTCTGTAATCCCAGGGAAGTCACTTTTCTTCTCCTGGCTTCAGGTTCCTCATCTGTAGAATGGAGATATAATAATACCAACTTCTTATGAATTTATTGTAAGGTTTAAATGAGATATGGTACTGTAGGCATATAGCTATCACAATTAAAGGATGGGATAGCTTCCCCAAAGGATGTGCTGACTTCCCCTCTCCTCCCTCTTGTCTCTCTATCTCCCCACTCCCTGGATTTCTCTCCTTTTCCTCCAGACCTATGTGAGGCTCTCACAAAGTCCTTTTGGTTATTGGAAATCCTATCTCCCCAGCCCCATTGTGGGACTCCTCCTCATGTACCCTGGAGGATATCCCATAGCCCCATGCATTAGTCACTGCACAGTTACAGCCTCTGACTCTCTGTGGACCTTGATATAGGACCTGTCTTGATGATTCAGTTACCTCGTCTACTCAATGGAGATAATACTACATAATATCACCTACCTCACTAGCTATGAGGAATAAAAGAGATAGTGAGAATTGTTTCAAACAGGGCCTGGCATTTAGCAGGTGCTCCATAGATGTTGCCTCCCCCACTGAGATCTGGCTGCCCCAGGGTCAGCTCTCACTCAGGCCACTAGTGGCCTCTGGGCTGTTACTAAATCCAGTGGACCTCTTTTTTTTGTTTGTTTGTTTTTTTAAAATCATACTTGGCCTGCTTTTTAGACTCCAAGAAAAGCAGACTGGGCATCCTCCCCAGGCTCTGACACATACCTCCCCTTCCTCCTTCTCTTTCCCTGGCTGCTGCCAGAACCTTGTCCAGAGTTCTTTTCCTCTTATCGCTCCATTGTTGCTGTTCTCACATGATTTGTCCCAGACCTCTGACCTTCCTGCACTTCTTTCCAGAACTGGCTAT
The DNA here is from genome assembly GCA_963574575.1 of Galagoides demidoff. Lineage (NCBI taxonomy): Eukaryota > Metazoa > Chordata > Mammalia > Primates > Galagidae > Galagoides > Galagoides demidoff. The sequence goes on from CAUYQV010179171.1 coordinate 17,264, forward strand.
GGTTGTTAATATGTTGTTTAGGATACAGGATACTGCATCCTCATTTAAAAGTGAATTATGTTTGTAATTTCCCCTTTATAATAATACATTTTTTCCAATTTTAATATTGGGTGTATCCAGATTAAGCAGAATGATTTTGGAGTATTTCTTTTCTTTCTATTGTCTATAAGATCTGGCACGATCTGTTTTTTGAAATTATCTTTTATTTTTATTTATAAATATTAGTTGTCTATTTTTTGAGACTTTGGGAAAGAAAATAATAAGAAAAAGAGGGCTCTATACTGAACCTCAGAGTCAAAGCATTCTATGGTAGACATACTCTTGTTTGACAATGCCAATGTTACTTTCTTTGCATTACTATTAATATTATTGCTTAATACTTCGTTGCAGCAATCATCAGATATCATTTAGGAACGTATTTCTCTTCATTCATTCTTTATGAGGTTTTTGTTTCTAGTCCTTATCTTAAACATTCTTATTGTTAAATTTTAAGCCTTTTTGATTTTGTGAAGGCAAAAAGTAGAAACCTAGTAAACACATGTATATGTAAAAATAAAAAATATATAAAAATACTTAATAAAAATCAGTCATTTAGATATATTATTCTTCTAGATTACTGAGGTTTTGGTAACCACTTGCCACCCTTTAAATTGTGCTGTGGAAGATGAGTCCAAGCCTGCTCCAGTCCCTCCCCCACATGGATCCCAGGGAACTTTCTCATACCTGGATCCGACTTTGTAGTTTCCCTGCAGCTCCTTCATGCCTTCGGAACAAAGTCTAAGTTCCCAGTGGCTTTCAAGCTGGCCTCTCCAGGTAAACCCAGCACCACCTGGTGTCTGAGTGCCCTCTGCCCCTCCCGTTTCCCCACCTAGCTCCAATATCCTTCCTCCTCTCCTGGGCTCAGTAAACTCCCATTCTTCCCTCAATACCCAATACAAGGGCACTTTCTTATTATCACTTAAATTGACTCTCTTTTCTCTCCCCACAACCCAGCCCTAGCTAGAGGTAGAACCTCCACCTCCCTCTCCCGGACCCATCCTCCCGCCTAGGTCCCCAACTCCCTTTCCCTAGCCTAGCACCCACCTGGGCCTCCACCTCCCTCCCACTGAGCCTGTCCATCAGGCCCTGCCTTGCAATGGCCCAGGAAGAATCTTTCTGTCATCCAAATCTAACTTTCTTTTGTCTCCAACAAATACAGGTCCTCAGAATAATATATGACCTTTCTACAGAGTACTATGGAGAGTGGCTTCAGGTAGGGACATCCATCCAGGAGACTTCTCAAAGCAGGGCCCAGTTGCCTCTTTCAGACCACCTCCATCCAATGTCTGGGCTCACTCTTCGGTCTTGTCTCTCTCTCTCTCTCTCTCTCTCTCTCTCTCTCTCTCCCCCTCTCTCTCCTTTCCTTCCACTCCCCCAACAGCTGCAATCTGGAAGAAATTACTCTTCCAAACAGCCAGACTTCCCCAGTTTCAGGAAATTCCAAGCTGGGCAAGGGGAGGGGCCGGGCTGGGGGCGGCCCTGTCCATCCGCCACCCCTCTATCGGTTCCTGTCCGGCCTCCTCCGCCCACACTCAGCCCAGTGGGGCCTCGGGGTGTTTCCACCGCCGCTTTCTAGTGCTTTAAATCCCAGAGGCAAACTTCTGGGGAATAAGGAGGTTTGGAAGGGGGCTGTGCCTCAACCTTCTTTACTTGGGAACTGAGCTGGACCTGGCGGTGATTACGCAGCTGCTTGGGCTCTTACCATGGCCCCTGAGAGGGGCTGATACTGTAGTTCCTGGTGCAGGTAAAGAAGGGACCCTAAGTCAAGGCCTGCCTGGACTGAAGCTTAAGGGTCTCAGGACTGAGGGAGGAGCCTGGGGACTTGGGACTTCTGAGTCTGGAGGAGTGGGCTGGGGATCCGACTAGTGGAACTTAAGGAGGGGCTGGGGGTCTGGACCCCTGAGTCTGAAGGAGGAGAGGCTAGGGGGACCCTTGGGTTTGAGGGAGGAGGAGGTGTGGGGACTCCTGGGTCTGACAGGGCTTAAGAGAGCTAGGAGCTTACACTCCAGGGACCTGAGAGACAAGGAGGGGGCCTGAGGAGGTGGCACTGCAGGCCCAAATGTCTGGGTCCTAATCCCCTCCGGGTTCCGCATGGCATTTCTTTGCCAGGTGAGGTCCCGCCCCAAGGAAGAAGGAAGAAGGCACGGGCAGGGGACCAGGAGGCGGAGGAGGCCTCCGAGCTGGGGACAGAGGGGTCCCAGTGGAAGCCGGAGTCGAGGCAGTGGACCTGGCCGGCTCAGGGAGGACCGTGAGGTAAGGGGTAGTGGTGGGAAGGTCCTGTCCTAGGGAGAGCAACTGAAGGGCAAGGAGTCTGTGGCCGCCAGATTCCCGGCCACAGCCACGTGGCCTCAGGAAGCGCGCTATGCAGCCCGAACGGGTCGTGGGGAGACGGAGAGGGGGGTGGGAGGGTACGGTGGTCGCCCAGTCCTGGGTCCCTGCGCCCCGCCTCGGCCCCACCCATCCCCCTGCCTGTAGCTTTGGTCTGAGAACCAGTCGGGCGGGGTCCAGAGCGGGTTATTTCCGTCCTGGCGGGGCTGGGGCTGAGAGAGGACAGAGGCAAACCAGCTGTGCCCCCACATCCCTGCAGCTGGAGCGGTGGCCCCGCGGGGGCAGGAAAAAGAGGGTGGGTGGAGGCGGACAGGGCGTCCTGGGGTCCCATCCTTGCGCCTGGATTTCTGGCTGCTTAGCGTTGGTCACAAACAACAGCCCCTCTGTACCGTGAGCCTGGGCCGCGTGAGGAACTTTTTCCAGGCATGACATCACTACATCAAGCTCCACAACCTGACTAGAGGGACAGCCGTCTATTTAAAAGGGCACCCACCCCAGAGAAGTGAACAGACTTACCCAAGGTCGCAAAGTTATTCAGGAGAAGAGGTGGCATTTGAAAATGAGCTCTACCTCACTGTTCCTGTGTAGAATGAAAAAGAGAAAAGGGGGGCGGGGAGAGCCACTGTGCAGGGAAGCCCCTGGCCTTTATATCAAATCAAATACTATTTTTCCCCCATGAGGCTGCACACCCACCTTCTCCTATGGAGGGCTCTGAGCAATATAATATCATTTTTAGACTCCAGAGTTCATTTGGATTCCAAATCCAGCCCCCAGCCTTTGCTGCTCTGTGACCCAGAGCAAGTTACTTAGCCCTCTCTGTGTCTCAGCCATCACACATCTGTAAAACAGACATTATAATCATAATTTCCCCCCTCATTGGGTTTGTTCTGAAGATTAAATGAATTAGTTCATCTTTGTGAAACACTTATGCCAGTGCCTGACCCAGAATAAGTGTTTCAGAAATAAAATGTCAGCATCACGAGTATACTATTTGGTGTGTTGTAACAGACAAGAATTCTGACTCCTGTTTTTCAGAGGAATAAACTTAGGTTGAGAAAGATAGCTTGGGCTGGGCATGGTGGCTCATGTTTGTAATACTAGCACCCTGGGAAGTGGAGGCGGGAAGATCCCTTGAGATGAGGAGTTCAAGACCAGCCTGAGCAAGAGTAAGACTCTGTCTCTACTAAAAATAGAAAAATTAACTGGGCATGTTGATGCACCCCTGTAGTTCCAGCTACTCAGGAGGCTGAGGCAAGAGGATCACTACAGCCCAAAAGTTTGAGGTTGCTGTGAGGCCATGGCACTCTATCCTGGGCAATAGAGTGAGAGTCAGTCTCAAAAAAGAGATAGAGATAGAAATAGAGATAGAGAGAGAGAGAGAGAAAGAAAGGAGATAGCTTGAGGTCCCACAAAAAGGAAATGGCAAATTGTCAGGAACTGGGACCCTAATATTTTGCCAAGTACTGGCAAAGAGTGGTGACTTTTAGGGCAGTGGAAGGGTGGAACAAGGGACCCAGCTGGGAGCTGGGCTATGAGGAGTAGTAGCTGAGAGCTGTCAGGGAGGGGTGTGATCAAGAGGTAGCTGACAGTGCTAGGCTCTAGAGTCTCATGAAAATGGCTTTGTGATCTTGAGCAAGTCCCATACCCTCCCTGAGCATCTGCTTCCTTCTCTAGGCCTTTGCTTAAACAATCCCAGGTAAGACTCCACTAAGCATTTATTTACTGAGCATTGACTATGTATCACTTACATAGGCCTTATTTCGCCAATTCTTGCAAAAGGGCTATGAAGCATGATATTAGTATGATTTCATTTCCAGATGAGGATACAAGGTCATAAAGGTTAAGTAACTTACCCAAAGCCACACACCAATCAGGTACCACCCAGATCCAAATGTGAGCAGTTGGCTTTCTGTATTCAACTCTTTTCACCTCTCACTCACTGTGGAGCAAGTGCTGAGATAATAGACTCTGCCAGCACCTAGAGAGAATTGTTATTTTAAACTGTGGATTCAGATTCATTAAGGAGCTGAGTTCAACATTTTAAAATAAAACAGATCAGAATAGAAAACGTCATAGTGTCTATTATAAGAAGTCTTGTTTCATAAAATTTTTGTTGCCATTAAGGGAGAAGAGGGAGTGAGTGGTGATCATGTACTAAGTTACAATAAAATAGATATTTATTTGTCTAAGTTGAAGTCAGAGATATTTGATATACACTGTAGAGGAGGTAAACCAAGACTGGTTTCCCCAGAGAAATACATAAAAAGAGTGGAGAGGGGGGAGGTGGAGGGCAATCTTCAGAATACAGCCATCAACAATTATTTTAAATCCTTTTGGCTTTAGTTTTTCAACAACAGGCTCGGCGCCTGTGGCTCAATTGGCTAAGGCGCCAGCCACGTACACCTAAGGTGGCGGGTTCGAATCCCCAGCCCGGGCCCGCCAAACAACAATGATGGCTGCAACCAAAAAATGGCCGGGTGTTGTGGTGGGCGCCTGTGGTCCTAGCTACTTGGGAGGCGGAGGCAGGAGACTTGCTTGAGCCCAGGAGTTGGAGATTGCTATGAGCTGTGATGCCATAGCACTCTACCCAGGGGAATAGCTTGAGGCCCCAGTCTCAAAAAAAAAAAAAAATTTTTTTCAACAACATTGTTATCAGTACTTCCCAGGGTGCCTGTTACTACAAAAACAATAGTAGCTGATTTTTCTTCTTCATAGTGTTTTATCAAATCTAATTTTTGTTTCACATTATTGTTTAGGGACACATTTCTTCCCCCAGTATAAGCACTACCAATTGGTTGGGACTACATGTATTACAAATATAGTTTTCTTTGCTTGAGTTTTATTATGTGCCCTGCAAGGAAGTTAGTGTTATTTTATCTGTTTTCCAGAGAGATAGACAGGGAGATAAAAGTAATTTATCCTAATTCATATGGCTGCCAAAGGGTGGGGCTCTGATTGAAATAGAAATACTTTTTTTTAAATTATAATAACAGTCACTGTTAAAACAAAAGTACAAGGTCATCGAAGTCCCTCCCAGAAGTTCCACAGAAAACAGCCAAGTTCCAGGATATGGGCAGTGCGTGGTTCCATTTCTGTTTACCACTGGATTGGGGTTAGCCATGCACACAAGGACTTAGTTTACAGTTTACAAGCTGTCAGCTTTAAGTTTATGCCAATTTTGTGATTTTTTTTTTTAACTCAGGGGAATTTGTTTTATTATTATGTTACAAAATATGAGACATCATATTAGGCCGTGGTCTTTCAAAATCAGGTACAGTTGCCCCTTAGTAGCTATGGGGCTGGGGTGGTGTGAGGGTGAGAGTGATTGGTTTCAGCAATCCCATGGATACCAAAATCCAAGGATGCTGAAGTCCCAGATATCAAATGGTCTAGTATTTGCATATAACCTATACACAGCCTCCTATATAATTTGAATAATCTCTAGAATACTTATATTACCCATAATGCCTTGATTTGTTTTTCTAAATTTTTTCCCCAAACCTTTATTTTTTTTTTACAGAGTCTCATTTTGTTGCCTTCAGTAGAGTGCCTTGGCATCATAGCTCACAGCAACCTCAAACTCTTGGGCTCAAGCAATCATCCTGCCTCAGTCTCTTGAGTAGCTGGGACTATACATGCCCACCACAATAACCAGCTATGGTTTTTAAAATTTATTTATTATTTATTTTATTATTATTGGGGGGGGAATGAAACAACTTTATTGAAAGAAAAGTGCAATGAAACCGGCTATTTTTTTTTTTAATACATAAATAAGGTTTCACTTTGCTCAGGCTGGTCTCAAACTTCCTGAGCTCTAGCAATCTACCCACCTTGGCTTCCCAGAGTGCTAGGATTTTTCCCCAAAATTTTTGATTCTGGTTGTTTGAATCTGCTTATTCAGAACCTCAGATACACAGGATGGACTGTAATAATTCAAGTTATAAAATACTGTGCCAATCTGTGCCCCAACAGATCCCTAGGGGCACCCTAAGAATTAGTATCTTCAGGTAGGACTGCATTATGACTTTTGTGCACCCTGGGCAGAGCCTTCGTGAGCCTCTTCTGCCATGAATGGTGGTCCTGGGCTGTAGGCATTGTGCCTGCTTTGCCTAATGTCAGCTTTGTGTTCAGGAGAGGGGCCTGGGGTTTCCCTCTTTGACAAGCTCAAGTTTTCTATCAGTCAGTTTGGGAAGCGCTTGCAAGGGTTTGTGAAGTAGTTTTGTTATTTCATCTATAGGAAGGCTCTAATACTAGGTTTTAAGAGGATCGGCATAGCGTGGTTTTCATGTGCTTTTGGAGTCAGGCAAACCTAGATCTGAATCTGAAATTTCAGTTCAGCAGCTGTGTGCATGGGACCTTTCAGAGCCTCATTTTCCCCACCTGTAAAATGGGGTAATACCACCATCATCCTGTTCTTATCAACAGCATCCTTTGAGATAACCGCATGGCTGGCTCGGCCCTGGGCTGGGGACACAGAATCAGAAACTCCCAGGGTGGAGGCAGTGCTGACTCGCCTGTGCCCCTCACAGATGCCGGTGCTGAAGCAGCTGGGCCCCACGCAGCCCAAGAAGCGGCCAGATCGAGGCGCCCTGTCCATCTCGGCGCCACTAGGCGACTTTCGACACACATTGCACGTGGGGCGCGGGGGCGATGCCTTCGGGGATACCTCCTTCCTGAGCCTCCATGGCGGCGGGCCGCCCCCTGAACCCCGGGCGTCACCTACTGGAGCCCCTCGCACGGCAGCGCCGCCCACCGTCCCGCAGCCCCCAGCTTCCATCCTCAGCGCACCGGCGCCCGCTGACCCTCTGCTGTCCTTCCATCTGGATTTGGGCCCTTCCATGCTAGATGCGGTACTGGGCGTCATGGACGCAGCGCGTCCAGTGGCTGCAGCCGTCAAGCCCGACGTGGACGCCCCCTCTGGGACGCAGCACCCCAGGGCCCGCTGCTGCCCCAATGCGGACCTCGAGTTGGACGACGTCATCGGCCTTTAGGTTCCCCCAGTCCTTGCACCCTCCTCTCCTGACACCCCAGTTCTGTATACATAAATGGCTAAGATTTGTACACGGGCCTCTGACTGCACACTTCTCAGAGGGGATGAGTAATGGGGAAGGGAAGATAAGGTCCTGGCTCCTTAGAGACGCAGATGTGTCACCTGGAGTTAGGTCCAGGTTGGATGATAGCCTTAGAGTGGGTTGCGTCTCCTTTAAGAGAGTCTACGGGCGTGGCCATTTGTTGCTCCACTTAGGGAGCGGGGTCAAGACTTGGCCGCTGCCCTGGGCTCTTTCACCCTTACTGAGCACCTAAATGCTGGCTGCCAGGAGTGGTACTCCGGGCCGGGCTGCAGATCAGCTCCAGCGGGGCAAGGCGGAGCCGGCTGAGGGCTGGCCCAGGGAGCCTCAGCCTCCTGATCCTTCGCATCTTAGGAGGACACCGCCTTTTACTATGGAAGAAATGGCAGAAGTGGCTGGGAACAATTTCAGATCCTCAAGGGTCGTGGGCCCCCTTGGGGGAGTCTCGTCTAGTACCCCAAAAGTGTGTCGGCTGGAAGGAGGCCCCATCCCAAGTCTCGACTACAAAGTTCGGTGTCCAGGCACTTTAAGGCTCCCGGAAGGTCAGGGCCACAGATGTAAATTACTTGGCCTGGGGGTAGAGCCTATAAGATCCCCCGACAGGGGAGGAAGCACCCTAGGAAATCTTTCGGCGTAGGAGCAGGGCCGGACTTTCCAGCGTCCGGGCGTCCAGGACTGCAGTACAGGGGATGGAGCTGCAGCGTAGATGCCCGGCACCGGAGGAGGGCGCTGCCGGGAGGTCCCGGGCGGAGGTGTCAGGCCCTCCATAGGAGTCGGACAGGACAGTCCTCTGAACATCGGAGGTTGAGTACTCAGGAGCGTGGGTCGCTGACTACAGTCGGGTTAAGACATTATCTAGGCAGGGGTGCCCTCGGCACAGGCGGTCTCGTCTGCGCACTCACGGCGGCGGCTACAGAACCAGAGCTGCCGCTGGAGGCCTCAGCCCTGAAGCCTCTTTCCCCTCCGACCTGCCAGGGCTGCTTTCCCGGGGACCACAGCCACTTTGGCGCCCACTGCCGCCAACACTACTGGCACGGGTAGCCGGCCCAGTCAAGGGTGAAGCAGCCGCCGCAGGCACCGGCTCCTCGACCTCGCCTTCTCAGCGACCGGGACCTAGGGGGTCCTGCTAGGCCTGGAGGAGGCCTGAGATCAAGGCAACCGGGTTGGCTGCCAGTTTGGTAATACCAGTCCCCAATAGAGCACTTCTCAAGAGAAAGGCCATGGCACTAAAGCCAACAGTGGCCACCTACACCACAAAGCTGCTGGGCAGGCAGTAGGGGGGTAGGGTTCTGGGCCTGGCCAGTGCTCTGTGTACTCTGCCCACACCCGCCTCGTACACTGCGTGGTCCTTGTGGTGGTCTACGCTTGGCTATAGGTTTAAGTTGCCAAAGTGCAGGAACACCTGGTGCCCACAGGCCCTGCACTGGATGCTGGGCCTGCTGGTGGCCATCAGGCACTAGGGAAACCACAATGCACTTGGATCTCTGAGACCAGCTCTCTTGGTCCCAGGGCTTCAAGCATCCCCCAACTGAGGTTCCAGGACCTAGTACTCCTGCGCCACCATGTGTTTTGTGCCCAACCATCCCTCGCACCAGGAAACAGGGCAAAAGTGCCCTTCCTGGAGGGTCAGAGACTGGAGGCCAAGGGGTTGAGAGTGCTACAGCCCCACCCAACACACACACCTCACACTGCCTCCCCAAGTCTGGGTACAGCCTGAGTCAGTTAAGTGGGGAACCAGCTCCTGGGGGAAGAGGAGAGGGTACCCCTACTAGCCCCTGCCTGAGACATCCTGTAGAGACTGGATGTGACAAACTCAACCCAAACACCCTCAGGACCAAGCACAGTCCAAGCAGGAGCAAGCTTGCGTGCTCTCATTTTCTCTCTCTCTCTCTCTCTTTAATTTTGGTTTCTCTCAAGCTTTCAAATGGTGGTCAGTGCTCCAAGGAAAGAATGAAGGAAGGGGGGGAGAAGAGGGGGAAGGAAGGCAGAGGAAGAACATCTGGAAAAAAAGCAGCCCGACAGTCCAGCTGTTTGCAAACTCAGCACATCCTCCAGTTACATGGCAGAAGAGGGAGGGAGGGCCAAAAAGAAAAGGGGGAGGAAGAAGAAAAATAACTGAAATAAACACACACAGAAAGAAAAGAGAAGAACATGACGTGAGCTGGTGATCCATGAAGGTGGGGAGGGAGGGTGACCGTTTTACCTGTGTTGAACCGAGGGAGGAACAGGAAGCAGGAAGAGGAGGGACGGAAAGGGTAAAAAAAAATCAGAAGAAACATTGGGGGTGGAGGGAAGAGGGGACACGGAGACAACTTAATACAACTTGAGACGAGGCGGCCCGGCCGGCGAGGTCCCGCGCTGACCTCCGGAATCCTCAGTGCGCTGTGGTGGCGGTGGATCTGGTGGTGGTGCTGCTGGCATTGGCGTTTCTGGGGTGGGGGGCGGAGGGTGAGGCACAGTCTCTAGGCAGCTCCCCTCACCCCAACACACTGAGGCCCCAGAGGGCTGGACAACAGAGTCTGTGATGAGGCAGATGAGGCAGCAGGCGGTGGGCTGGTTGCTGGGTGCCCCCGCTGCAGGCGGGCACGGCTGGACGGCCTGTCTTCTTCCCACTGGCCCCCTGGCATGGGATGGGCCAGGGTGCTGGGTCGGGTACCGGAGTACAAGCTCGAAAGAGAGAGAGAAAAAACACTGAGACAGCATTAGTGGAGGTGAAAGGTGACAGACAGGCCTACAGACCATGTCCCCAGTCCCCCCCACTGTCCCACCCCCTCCTCCCCCAATCCCATCCCTCTGAGGCAAAAAATAAAAATGTAGAAAAAAATCTCTGTACAGACTCCCCGGTGGGAAAACGGGGGCAGGGACAGTGGCTCTTCCTGGAGCCTGATCCCCACAAAATAATTTACAACCCAAGTCCACGGCTCAAAAAATCCGCAAAGGCGGTGTTGGAGGGCTGCAGCCCCTGCCCCCCACCCCCATCCTCGCTGGGTGCTCAGAAGGCTGACAGCTGCGCCAGGCTGAGGCGGCAGTCGATGCTGGAGTTGTCCGGGCCCATGTAGGCCAGGCCCAGGGGCTCTAGGAAGGCCCGGCAGGCGGCCTCGCCCTCGAAGGCCAGCTCGGCCTGCAGGTAGGAGACAGGCAGCGCAGGGCGGAAGCTATGGAGACAAGAGGAGAACGTGATGAGGTGGGCAGTGGGCAAGGGAGGGCCCCACGAGCATGGGGTGAGGCCCCCCATTCGGGTACGCATAGGGTTTCCTCAGCATGGTATCTGCTGGCTCCTCCACACCCTCCCATCCTCCCAACCTCACAGGCTTGGGGGGGCCCGGGGTGGGGTTTGTGGCCCCAGTCCCCAGCTGTGCCCCCCCTCACCCTCACTTACCTGTGCAGGGGGCCAGGAAGGACAGGGGACAGGAGGGGAAGGGCCCAGCAGGCTCCTCTGCTGGCTGAGGGGTAGGGGCCTGAGGGAGCACCACATGGTATGGGACAGGATAACAGGGCTGACAGTGCCACCTAGGAACCCCAGCCCTTGCTGCTTCCCCTGCCCTTGGTCAGAGGTCCTCTAGGAGCCTGGGCAGGGTGTACCAGCCAACACTCATCACTATACTCTCAAAGCAGCAATGTCTGGCTGCTATCAAAAAGAGACACTACTGGTTCAACACTTGACACGTGCCAAGGATGACACAGCTGTCGCCAGGGCCTCCTCCCATTAACTCACTGGATGGACCCCTCTCTATAGGTTGAGCTGCCTGGCCCTTTACATAAACACTAGGGAAAAGGTGTGGAGCCAGTTAGTAGAACTAAGCACTAGTAGCCAGCACTGCTCCAAAGTCATAGCCCTGGGACTGACTGCTTGCTCCGTGTCCCAGACCTCCTGGCCTGCAGCCTCTGCAAGGACATAGCTCTAGGCCCTAAGGAAGGGTACCTGCTGTGGATTGGCAGTGTCAGCCTCTTAGGTGGGAAGGCACTGAGAGACTAAGGCCAATGAAACCAGGGCTCTACCCATGAGGGACATTCATGGCTGTGTCACCAGCCAAAGGCTGATTCACCCAACCATACGCCATGCGTGGCACTGAAGTCCAACAACTGCCCACTGCAGGGCCCATGAAGCCACAGGGGGCTGGGTAGCCTGGCTGTCTCCTTCCGCCATGCCCTGAACATGCACTGCCCCATCCTCTTCTGCTCCTGGGGGCCCACCCTACCTCATCCTCTGCCTAAAGTTGGCTTGACCCCAACTAGATCCCAAAGTTCCTTAATCTGTAGGCTGATGGCCCAGCCCGTTTCACACCATCCTGTGATTACTACTGCCACAATAAGGTCAGCTGGGCTGGCCCTTGAAGACCCTCATGCCTGCCAACCGACCTCTTTGACTGAGGTCTCTCACCCTCAGCAAGACGGATGCTTGGGGCCAGATAGCCTATGGGGGTTATTTGTGTGCTGCAAGACACTCAGTGGCAGCTTGGGCTACTGTCCACTCAACTCCAGTAGCATCCCCTTGCCCTGACAACCAAAACACCTCCAGACACTGCCTGACATTCCCTGGGTCAACTCAATCCCTGAACTGGGCACCATGGGTCTAACCCAGTTGAGCACTCCCCTAGTGCCCATGGTGAGCTGGCAAACAATGTCAGTGAGCAGGCCAGGCTACTAGAGAGCCTTTCAGCACTACCCCCAGTGTAGCCGCCCACCTATGTGTTCCCTAAACATTCCTGGGAACTCTCAAAGGAGCTGCATGGGAATAGCCTGACTAGAAGCTGTCTGGTCTGCCTCTACAGAGCTGAGCATAATGAGACCTGTGAAAGGCTGACAAAGACCTTAGAAGAGGAGCTCAAAGCCCAGAGACAGACTAGGGTCTAGGTAGGTGTGAGCAGGAGGAAGAGAAGTGCAGAACGGGGTAGAGATAGGAACCCTGGAGCAGAGATAAGAATGGAGGGAGGAGGAAGGATGGGAAATTGGGAGCAGAGATAGGAATGGAGTGAGGAGGAGAAGAACATAGAGGGACCCAGAATCGAGAGCAAGAGGCTATGAGAAGCAAAGAGGGGCCAAGGTGGGGAAGGCTGAGTGGAGAAAGATGTGTAAGAGAAGGCCAGGACCAGGGGAAGGGGAATCGGAGATGGTGAGTGTGTCCAAGGGTCACTGTGAGGCAGAAGGGCCAGAAGAGCAGAGGTCAGAGGGGAGCTCAGCACCACATACGTTTTGATCATTGCCTTGAGGGCAGCCTTGCGCTCCCGGTCTGCAAACTTATCCACGAGGTAGCCGGACATGCAGGGTGCATGACAGTAGAGCCGGAAGAAGCGGTGGTAGTTGCCCAGTGCCCAGGCTGCCCTTAGTGCCAAGGCATGGGCCACACAAGGGTCTGCCTTCAGTTCCCGAGTGAGGTACGCCAGCTCCGTGGTGATGTCTAGGGTCCAAGACAAAGGGGTTAGGTCAGCAGGGCTCAAACCCGGACACCAAGGCCGCCACCTGGGGAATGGGTCTCACCTCCCGAGTTCTTAGTGAAGATGAAGTAAAGGATCCGGTAGGCAGTAAACTCGCCCACATTGCCAGGCAAGTTTTCAGCATACAGTGACTTGAGCTGCGTCTGGCACTGGTTAAACTCTTCATGGTCTCCCTAGAAGGTAGGGCAGGGGCAAGAAGGCAAAGTGAGGCCAGAGAGTGCAGAATGGCCACAGGGGAGGAAGATGGGGAGGCCTGCAGCGGTCTACCTACCTTCTCCAAGGCGATGCGGGCATGGGTCTCGTACACCTCCACTGTGAACTCTGTGCGGACACCTTGCACCTGGGGCAGCAGGGAGAGAATAGGAGTCACGAGGAGCTGGGGCAGGACTGGCCAGACCAAGTCCTCCTGGAGTACACCTCACCGTCAGGTCTTGCCGGATGGACTTCATCTGCTCACATGCGAAGGCGTAGTCCTGCTTCTCTTTCCAGTGGGACTTGACCATGCACAGCGACTTTTTCAAAACCTGGAAGTAAATTGAAGTGAACTGAGGTAAGGGTCAGAGTACAACACAGGAGGGGAGAGCGAGATCATGGTAAAACCCATGATATTTCCACTAATTTGTTTTAAAAGTAAGTTTCCACAAACCTATGTATATGGTGACTACCAAGTCAACAAACACAACCTAAAGGCTTGGTGCCTATAGCTCAGGGAGTGGGGCACCTGTCACATACACTGATGCTGTGGGTTCCAGCCTGGCCCAGGGCCTACTAAACAATGACAACTGCAACCAAAAAATAGCCAGGTGTTGTGGTGGGCTCCTGTAGTCCCAGCTACTTGGGAGGCTGAGGCAAAAGAATTGCTTAAGCCTAAGAGTTTGAGGTTGCTGTAAGCTATGATGCGATAGCACTCTACTGAGGGTGACACAGTGAGACTGTCTCAAAACAAACAAACAAAAGAAAATAACCTGAAGCACACAAGGAATGTAAATACCCAAGACCTGTCCCCTGTGTAAGTACATGGCTATCATTAGAGTGACACAGTCACTACACAGTTACTTCGGAACTCAGTTGAAATCCTAAGGTACATCCACCCTCCTGCTCCTCACAGCCTAGTTGGAAAAGGCAGCATTTCTCCCCATCTCCTAAGCTGGGAACAAAGGTTCAGAGGCCAAGTGACTCTCACAGTGTCACACACCCTCAACTGCAGGGCACCAGGCATAAGCAAAGCCACCTTCATTCACCTCTTGGAATGCCAACCAACCTTGCTATCTCTGGCCGGCATGTGAAGGGCCTTTGGGGTGGGATCTTCCTAGAGTCAGGTCCCTGCCAAATGATACCTCCCTTTGTGGCCTCTGTCACCCTCACTGGCTTAGCTCCACAGGCCTCACAAAGCAGACCTGCATGCCCAAGCACTTACTGCCACAGGGCGCACGGTGGATGGGTCAGGGGCGCAGGTGAGACGCAGGTAGTGCTTGGTGATGTCTGGGCAGGTGCCCACAATCTGCAGCTCCTGCCAGTCAGGGTCAGCCCCGCTGCTCTCCAGACTGCCCATCTGTAGCACCAGGGGCTCGAGGCGCAGGCGGCGAGAGTGACCATGCTGAAAACGGGCCGCTCGCTTTTGCTTCTTCAGTTCACGCTCAGGGTCCTCACACTCCAATGCTGCCATCTTCTTGCGGCTGCGCTTGGTGGGAGCTAGATCATGCCTAGAAAGGGAGCAGGGGCAGTGAAGGGAACATCTCGGCAGCTAACTATCTTCCAGTCCAGTCCTCCTCACCCCACAGGCCCCCAGAACCCTCTGCCCTGCCCTATGTCTCAATCCATCCCCCAAAGTCTCACCTCTTCCCACGCTGTGCCCTGCCTCGGCCCCGATCCATGTGGGCCCCTCGACCACCCCGGCCCTTGGGGGGCGGGTTCCTGCGGCCCACAGGGTGACACTCATTCCCTGAGTAGGAACTGTCAGAGTCCGAGTGGGAGTCACTGTGTGAAGCAGCAGAAAAGGTCAGCCCTGAAGTAAGCCCCTGCCCCGACCACCCTCTGCCCAGAACCCTGGCACCTTCTGCGGAAGTGGCGAGTCGGGGACCTGGAGGAGGAGCGGGAACGGGAATCTGTGCTGGAGGAAGAGCTGTTGTCCTTCATGAAGACATTGCGGTTGCCAAACTTGGTGAAGCTGCTGCCCCGGGCTCGGCCAGCACCCCCAGCCCCTGGCGTCCCTCGCTGTGACTGGGCACCCCCGCCCCTTGTCGCTGAGCCTGCCCCCCTAGGAGGATGAAGGCTGCTAGGGGCCTCCCACCGCTTCTTCTTTGGGCTTTCAGCCACAGGCTCCCGGGTTAGCCTGAAGATACAGCAGGACAGAGCATCACCAACCCAGTAGGACAGTGGCAGGTCACACACCCTGCTCCCTCCACCTCACCTACCAACCCACCCCAGGGACACACCGCCTCAGAAAAGAAAGGCACTTACCCTAGGTGACTCAGCTAATACGGCGCAGAAATGGGATGCAAACCCCAGGTTTTCTGTGTCCAGAGGGTGCTCTTAACCACAAGCAATGCACACCTCCCAAGCATCCAAGGTTCCCGCCCCCCACAGATCTCCCCACAGCCAGGACTTCACCCCCAAATACAGTTTTCTGGCTCATTTCTCTTGGGAGTGCCTGGCACCTGACAGCCTGGGTCCCTCCTCAGCACCTGCCCCAGGCTCACCCTGGTAGAGGCTCCCGGCTCCAGTCGATGGTATAGGCTGAGCCATCCTGTAGCCGGGCCTGCAGCACCTCCTTGAGCAACTTCTCTGTCCGGTCCTTGTCCTCTTCCGATTCGCAGGCAGTGAAGCAGCGCTCCACATACTCCTTCATGTCCTGGGGCCAATCGTCAGGCTTCCCAGACAGGTTTCCCCGGGCAGAAGGGCCACTGTGGGGAGGGTAGATGCTGCTCAGATGGGGAGGGCCCCAAGCCCTCATAAACACCATGACCACTATCACACTTTGCACCGACCCACAGCCCAGATACAGACAGGTATTCCCTTTCTGTCTCATGAGCTCCCAAGAAAGGATCCTCTTCCCCTTTCCAGAGCAGCACACTGAGACTCAGGCAGGGTAGCATGCAGTGAGACCAGACCACAGAGACTGAGTGCAGAACGTGGGGACCGGGACAGGTGGTGAGGCACTGTCACCTGTGGTTCTGGGCTTTCTCAGGGTTGGGCTGGGGGCCAAAGCCACTATGCTGGCCTTCTGCATTGGAGCCGAAGCTCTGGTTGGTGACAGCAAATGGTCGCTTCTGGATATTGAACTTGAGACCTCCAGTCCCAGGGGCTGCTGTGAGGACAGCAAAAGCTAGAGTTAGGCCCTTCCCTGGGCACATCTAGGGGTTCCCCAGAAACACAGAATGAGTGATTTAGAGGCAACAGGGATTCTGGCATGGTAGAGTCCTTCCAAAAAAGAACTCTAAGGCAAGGCGTGATGGCTCACACCTGTAATTCTAGCACTTGTGGAGGCCAAGGTGGAAGGATCATTTGAGCTCAGGAATTCAAGACCAGCCTAAGCAAGAGATCCCCCCCTACTAAAAATAGGAAAATTAGTTGGGTGTGGTTGCAGGTGCTTGAATGGCAGTAGTCCCAGTCACTCAAGAAGTAGGAGGATCCCTTGAGCCCAGAAGTTTGAGGCTGTTATGAGCTAGACTAATGTCATAGTACTCTACTCAAGGTGACAAAGTGAGACTATCTTAAAATAAATAAATAACTAAATAAATAAAGGATTCTAGCATGAAAGTGCCAGTTCCAGCGTGGCCCCACCCCCCACCTTATGACCATCACAATACTCAAACATAAGACCAGTGCACCATGAGCCTCCCACCTCAGAGCTCTGGGAGGACCCTACCCCTCAGGTCTCCACACAGCTTTGTCAACTTACGCTTCATGCGGTTCCACAGCTGTTGGCCCTTCTTGGGCTTGACAGGCTCAGTGTAGCTGTGCGGCCCATAGGCCTGGCCCGTGGCGGGCCCCGCCTGGCTGTGCTGTGTGGCTGGGGCTGTGCCGGGCTGAGGGCCGCTGCTCAGAGTATGAGCCCCATGCTGGGGGTTTGCAGGCTGAGGGGGCTGGGCTGCTGGCAGCTGCTGGGGAGGTGCCTGGTAGGACATGTTTTCATCCAGGCCAGGAACTGGGGGCTGTAGAAGGAAGGAGGCACTGAGCGTGGGTGGCAAAAGTCCTGAGCTGACTGTCATGGCACTCAGCGCACCATCACCACCTTTTTGTGACAATAGTGCTCAGTGCTCAATTCTGTAACCCTCCCATGTGTACCACTCTCAATACTCAGTGACTCTCAGGTATGTCCTTTTAACATGGACCCTTTTCACACCT
The DNA here is from genome assembly GCA_963574575.1 of Galagoides demidoff. Taxonomy (NCBI): domain Eukaryota; kingdom Metazoa; phylum Chordata; class Mammalia; order Primates; family Galagidae; genus Galagoides; species Galagoides demidoff. The sequence continues at coordinate 34,482 of CAUYQV010179171.1, forward strand.
GACAAGACCCAGGCTCTGACAGGCAAAAAAGCTTTTCCAGGGCCCCAGTTGTGAATAGCAGCTGGCAGCACTTCCACACTGGCGTAGCCAGTATGGAACAGCACCCCACCCCAGCAGCTACTGGCCAAGAGTATCAGGACACATGTGATTACACTCTCTCTGGTCCTTTTCAAAGACCTGGAGGACATGCAGCAGTCACGTGACTTACAGGTCATGGAGGAACAAGCTGGGATTCAAACCAGGTCTAGCCCCTGGCCACTAATCCCGTTTTCCAACCTGCCCTTTAGCTGCAAAGCCAGCCTGTGTGCATGGGTGCTGAGGGCACAAAATTCCCCCACCCTCTCCTGGCACGTGCCTTCTCCTCACTTTCAGACATACAGTTTAGTCAGAGGAAACCCAGCTGCTTCAGAAGCACATGACTGCACTCGGAGGGATCACTCCCAGGTCTAGGCTCCTACCTGGTTCAGAGTCCCTTGGTGCTGGGGTGCTGATGGCTGCTGGGGTGTGGCGGTGCTATAGGAACTGGCCATCCCATACTGGGAAGGGGAGCCATAGCTCTGGTACATGCTCTGCAGAGGCCAGGAGGGAGCATCAGCACCAGGCCTGCTCCCTCCCTCCTCTCATCCACACAAGCTTCTCCATTTACCCTCACACCTTCCCTTTGTTGCACAAATGCACCAAATCATGTACTCAGCAAAAAACCTCCATCCACCCCACATACCACTAACCACTAGCTCTAACAAGAATCTACTCCACAAATACTTTTGAAAGTCAACTCCGCTAAGTACTATGATGCAAAAAGAAACAAAAGGCAGAAGCCCCTGCTCTGATACAGTCGCACTCAAAGTTTAGGCCTAGTTGCAGACATGAACAGTTAACTTGTCTAGCAGTTTCATTGTGCTCCGATACAGTCGCACTCAAAGTATAGGCCTAGTTGCAGACATGAACAGTTAACTTATCTAGCAGTTAAGTGCAATGAAACAAAATAGAGCAAACCAAGGATCAGAGGGACATGCTGAGGGGTAAGAATGCTACTTTAAACAGCAATCGACCAGGGAGAGGCTATTAGAAGGCATTATCTGAGCAGAGACTTCTATCAAGTGGGGACACAGGGAAGGAAAGAGTCACATAAGGCAAAGCAAGTGAGTACTAGGCAAACACCAGGGTGGGCTCTAAAGCAATGGTGGGATGAGCACGAGGAGAGGAGCCAAAACCAGGTACATAGGTCTTGGTAGGCCACAGGAGGGACCTTGGAATTTACCTTATGGACAAAGAGCTAGCAGAGGGTTTTTGATCAGCTGTCACTGACATGCCCAATCCATCAACCACCCTGGGGCCCATTCTGTCCTCCACAGCCCTGTCTCACCCCTCCAACCTGTCCCCCAGCACCCACCATGGGGTAGTAGTAACTGTAGGGATAAGCGTAGTTGTACTGCTGGTACCACTGGTAGTACTGCTGCTGCTGTAAGGCTGAGGCTTCCGCCTGTGACACGTACTGTGGAAACAGAGAGGCCCACCCGCTGTCAATGTGGACATTAGACATCCACAAGTCCCCCAGCCCCCAAAGGGCAGGCCTCTGTACAGGTTAACTGCCAAGGGACAGAACTGGGTCCATGTCTCTGCAAAGAGAGCCACTATCTCTACCATCAGACCCAAGTACATTAGGGACAAAACGGAGTTTTCCCCTTTCAGGACCACATCATGCCATGGGTTTCTCTTGCTTTATCAGATTTAGGTCCCCTAAAACATCTCTTTATGTTACCCCACAGTGTACTCCACCCTAGCGATATGAGGTGACATGGAGTTGTGCTTCTCCCACAGCACTCCCAGATGTAGGGAATTCAGGCTTTGTGGCCCTCTCACTTGTGCACTGGTCACAGGCCCATTACTGCTGGCCTTGGCAGAACTACTGGCAGCTCCTGCTTTGCTGATGCTGGCCAGGGCCTGGCGGGCCTTCTCCCACTCCGGGTTCTCGTGCATTGGGGTCTCCATGCCGTTCTCTCTGCCTGCCCCAGCCACCATGCTGTACTGAGAGGACCTGCAAAGAGGAGAGACATCAAGTTAAGTTTGTTCTTCCCATTGCACACAGGTGGGCAAGATGGCTGGAAGTAAATACCAGACCTTAAATCTCAGCTCTTACTTCTACTACCCATCCAAGCCTTATTTTTCTAACCTGTGCTACACTTACAACCAAGCTCTGCTTCAGAGACTTCTGTGAGAAATGTGATTACTTAAGATATTTATCCCAACGCCTGGCAAACAGCGGTTTTTTAAATCAAACAAACAAACCAACACCCACGGGACCTAACAGAGGACTTGGCATCTTCTAGGCATAAGTCTTTTATGAATCAAAGAATTCTGATACCACCCCAGTCAGTAGGTTATTACACTGTTTTGGAAAAAATTCCGAATTAGAAAGACAAATGATTGGGTACTAAGTGTTGGGGTGTGCCTCTTAGTTACAGCTGCCTAAATGGGTCACCATAATTCTGCAAAGCAAGCGCCATACGGAGAACAATGAAAACTCAGAGAGCCTACTACTTGCCCCTCTCCACATAACACCAAATGTGTCCCTCTGTCTTGGCCACACTCCCAGCCATAGGGACTGTTGCATCATTTCCACTAAAACTGTGTGAGGTCCCACCCCAAAGGATAACACTAAGACTTGCTTTTTCTTTCCCTCCCTGGCTTTCCTGTCCCTCTAGCCCCACTAACCAATCCGTGGCACGTTGATCACCCACGTTGGCCGCCATCTGGACCTTGGGGTGTAAGGGGTGGACCTCGGGAGCCAGACTGCTTTTTCACTGTCTAGAGAAAAAGAATGAGTTAGGAAGGCTCAAGGAGCTAAACACATGTCATAAAGTGGAGAACAGTGGCAGATAGACTCATGAGAAGCCAGGTAGAAAAGGGAAGCTGGAAACCTAAGGAGCCACTAGGGTAAAGAATCTGAAGAGAATTCTGGGTATGCACTAAAAAGGTTAGAATATGAGGGAAACCCTTGGCTTCTCTGTAGTGATACAAGTAGAAAAGGAAAGATTTGAAAACAGAAGTCTGAAAGGATTTTCCAAAGAGAAAGAGAAGGGTCTGAAATCCACATGAGTAAAGGGAGGGTGGGGTGAGGGAGCCTCAATCAAGAGGAAAAGGGTCTAAAAACAATTCCAGAGAGAATATGGGTTGTGAAAGGAGCAAAAGAAGATGATTTAATGGGCAAAGTTGGGGAGACCCCTTAAAACTGAGATGCATGGAAAGATTTCTGAGAACTCTGTAAGGAGGGAAGCCTTTTAAGGGAGCAATGAGAAGATAAAGGAGAGGCTGAACCTGGGAGAATACTAAAGAATGGAAGAAAGTTTCTGAGAGGAAAAGGATGTTACCCCTAGAAGCGAGGGTAAGTTGAACATGCCCAAGGGAACCCTGATGAGAACAAATGGGTTCTTGAAAAGCATTTAAAGACTGATTTCAAAAGAATTTCCAGAGGGGCCAGGCGCAGTGGCTGATGCCTATATTCCCAGCACTGAGAGGCTGAGGCAAGTGAATTTCTTGAGCTCAGGAATTCCAGACCAGCCTGAGCAAGAGCTAGATAAACCCCACCTTTACTAAATATAGAAAAACTAGCCAAGTCCTGTTGTGGGTGCCTATAGTCTCAGCTACTTCGGAGGCTGAACTAGGAGCTTGAGGTTGCTGTGAACTATGATGACACCACTGTATTCGAGCCAGGGTAAAAGCAAAAAACTGCGACTATCTCAAAGGAAAAAAAAAAAAACAAAACTAATAACAATAAAAAAAGGTTCCCAGGGTGGCGCCTGTGGCTCAGTGAGTAGGGCACCGGCCCCATATACTGAGGGTGGTGGGTTCAAACCCAGCCCTGGTCAAACTGCAAAAAAAAAAAAAAAATAGCCGGTTGTTGTGGTGGGCGCCTATAGTCCCAGCTACTCCAGAGGCTGAGGCAAGAGAATAGCCTAAGCCCAAGAACTGGAGGTTGCTGTGAGCTGTAACGTCACACACTCTACAGAGGGTAATAAAGTGAGACTCTGTCTCTTAAAAAAAAAAAAAAGTCCCCAAGGAGCAGGGAACAGACCTATTTTGCAAAGCACTGAGAAAAGAAAGGAGAGGCTGAGCCTAGGAGAACACTAAGTTGTTACTAGGATCACTAGAAGCAGAGGTTGCCTGGAAGAGAGAACAGATGATTCACTTGGTTGGAGGTCTGGAGATAAAGTTTTGTGGATGGCTAATCAGACCCAAAACATCTACAGGAAAGTAGGAATGGGGTGGGGATGACTGGAAGAAAAGTGAAGTGGTGTCCTGGGGTCAAGGACTGACAGGCCTCAAGTCCGGGAGGGGGACAACTGAAAAGCAGGGGTGGGCTTACAAGTGAATCCCACTGCGAGGACCCAAAAGCCTTCCAAAAAGTTGCCAGAAGCAGCAAAGGCCTTAATGAAAACACAGAACGTGGGTGGAGACAGAATCAACATAGGGGTACATGGTGAGGGAACCTTGGGGCAGAAGAGAGATTAAGGATAAGGTAAGGAGAAGGTGCTGGAGAGAGGCTCCCGAGAGGATCTGAATAGCAGAGACAGAAACTAGACGCGAGGCGTAAGATCCGGGCAGCACCTGGCCGTCCCGCGGGCTGAGGAAAAGGGAAAGGAGGATGCCGCCCCGATCCCCACGACTGGCCCTAAAGCCACCGCCCAGGACGCCTGTCGCCGGGGCAACACCGTCAGCCCCGTAGAACTGCTCGGTCAATGGGGAGGTCGGGGGATGGACAGCGCTCTGGACCCAGAGAATTCCGAAACGCGGAAGCAGGAAACCGAAGACGACGGCGCACGCGCACTAGGGCCCGATCGCGAGCCCCCACCCCACCCCACCCCCCAACTGCTGCGCAGGCGCAGTGGCTTATTGCCCCGGCCCAGCCACACCCTGCCGACGCTCGCGCGCGGAGCCCGTTGGTACGACCGCCGAGAAGGCCTTGGGGCTCGCGGAACGCAAGTCGGAAAGAAGATGCTACCCCTGCCCGCTGCTCCTCGTACCAACCAGAGCCCTTAGCTACCAGGACACGTTAGCAGCGCCGCAAGGCGAAAACTACAAGGCCACGACACTGCTCGGCCACCCGGCTAGCTCCTGTCTTCCTTCGACTTCGACGTCCGGATCTCAGCGTTCTGACGTCACGCTGAGGCCTCAACCCGCCTCCCTCTGGTCTTGTCCAGCCAATGGAGGCCTCCAGTTTGACTTGAGGTCCGCCCTCCCGCCTACGTGTTATGCGTAGCGTCTTACGGCAAGCCAGAAGTCTAAGTGGGGACGGTGGCCCCGACGGGACAAGCACGGCAGGGTGGATTCGCCCGCTTCCCTTCGACGCTGACTTATTTTGACTGAGTCAGTGGTCGTCATTATTAATCTTAATCTGTAAACTAGGGTAATGAGAATTATGACTCTATCCGCAGCACAGTGATATGGAAGCCCAGGGGCGAGAAGATGATGAACTCAAAGAAAGAGGGTGGTAAACACCCTCCACCCGGAAGTGGGAGCGTCCCTAAGTAAACAAACCTGGGAAAAGGTCGCACCCGGCGGAGGGCAAGGCGAGTTCAGCTGGGAGGCCCAGAGCGAGCGTGGGGTGCGGAGGGCAGGGGAGGGAGCAGCAGCTGGCGAGGCAGTGTAGTGGAAGCGGGCCTGGATCCTGGAGGGAAGAGGAGGGTGGTCTGTAAAAGTGGGCACCCAGCGAGTCCTGAAAGGCCATTGACATCAGGCTGAGGCATCGGACTACATCTGTCAACAGGATTTCTTTTAACTCGTCGCAAGTAACTTTTTGTGTGCTGTTTTCGTCTAGAACTGGTAAAATCATTCAGTCCAGTTCAGGGACCGGTCACTGTAGTTACTGTAGGTGACAGAACAGTGTTGAAGAGTTAATTTTCTATTTTCTACTAGTATTTTCTACTAGTTCCCTCGCTTAGGAACTACATGTCATTTTCATAACTGCGCATCATTTTGTTAGTGCTAGCATAGTAGATCTTTTTCCATCCTTTTACTTGTTTAAAAATATTAAACTTTTTGTTCTGGAAACATTTTAGATTTTCCAAGAAAAGTGGCAAAAACAATACACAGTACACATTCACACCTTCAATCCCAGCATTCTGGGAGGCGGAGGCGGAAGGATCTGGAACTCAGGGTAGGAGACCAGCCTGAGCAAGAGCCAGACCTGTCTCTATTGAAAGTGGAAAAATTAGCCAGGCATCGTAGCGGGCGCCTGTACTCCCAACTACTGGGGAGGCTGAGGCTGGAGGATTACTTGAGCTCAAGAGTTTGAGGTTGCTGTGAGCTATGACTCCTCAGCACTTTACCAAGGGAACAATGTGAGACGCTGTCTCAAAAAAAAAAAAAAAGCAAAAAAGAGGATTTTTTTTTAGAGTTTTAAGTTTACAGCAAAAATTACAGAAGTACGGAGTTCCTATATAGCCTGTCACCACAGCCTTCCCACTATCGACACCCACACCAAGGTGGTACTTTGATGACAACTGATGAACTTAATATGGACACATCATTATTGCTCGAGCCTCTTGAGTTTACATTAGGGCTCTCTCTTAGTCTTGTAGGTTCCATGGGTTTTGACAAATGCATAATGACGTGCATTCAGCACAATAACGTTATACATGGTAGTTCCACTGCCCTAAAAAATCCTTAGTGCTCCACTTGTTCTTTTTTTCCTGTCCCTAACAACTGCCAGCCACTGATCTTTTTACTGTCTTCATAGGCTTGCCTTTTAGAACATCGTATAATTGGAATCATACAATAGTAGGCTTTTCATTGTCTTCTGTTACTTGGTGTTAATAATATGCATTTAACTTTATGTATTTTCATGGCTTGATAGCTCATTTATTTACTTTTATCACTCATAAATATTCTATTGTCTGGCTGTCCCACAGCTTATTTATCTGTTCACTGATCAACATGGACTAAATGTTTGTATCCTCAAAATTCATAAAACCCAGTTTTATATGCAATGGTATTAGGAGGTGGAGCCTTGAGGGGGTGGTTAGATAATGAGAATGGAACCCCCAGAAAGAGATTAGGGCTCTTAAAGAAGACACCTCAGAAAGCTGCCTTGCATCTATGGCCTTATGAGGACACTGCTGGAAGAAACTGTTCATGAACCAGGAAGTGGGCCCTCAATAGGCACTCTCTGTCCATATGCTTACATGGTGGAAGGGGTAAATGAGCTTCACTGGGCCTTTTTTTTTTTTTTTTTGAGACAGAGTCTCACTCTGTTGCCCTAGGGTTGAGTGCCCTGGCATCATAGCTCATACCAACATCAAAATCTTGGGCTCAGCATTCCTCTTGCCTCAGCCTCCTGAGTAGCTGGGACTACAGGTGCCCCACCCCAACACCCAAGTAGTTTTTCTATTTTTAGTAGAGATGGGCATCTCACTCTTGCTCAGGCTGGTCTCAAACTTCTGACCTTAAGCAATCCACCCATCTTAGCTTCCCAGGATGCTAGGATGATAGGCGTAAGCCACCATACCTGGCCCTGAGCCTCTTTTATGAGGGCACTGATTTCCTTCATGAGGGCTCTACCTTCATGACCTCATCACTTTTCAAAGGCTCCACTTCTAAATACCATCACATTAGGGGTTGGGTTTTCTGCATATAAATTTTGAGAGCGTCACATACGTACAGTCTATGACACCTGGCTTTGGGGTCATGTCCTCACCCATTTAAACTGATAAACTCTGCTGAACATTCAAGGGAGGGAACTCTGTGGATCTCTAGAGTTCTGTCTTGACAGCTCTCTTCCTCTCCACTTCTCTGTCCTTTGGGTCTTAGTTTATTTGGTGTCCCCAGACTCTCACTATGTCTCCTGAATTCAGAGGGTCCTTCTTCCTTGTCCCCATACTTTGAAAACTCACCATCAGAAACTGGCAATGTTAGAGCTCACTTCAATGTTTTCCATCTCTCAGGGAGGACTTTGTGAGTTGTGAATACCATTTTATGTATTTTGTCTGCTTTTTATCTGTTTGTATGTGTCTTTGTGTGTGTTTTGGGGTTTTTGGTTTTTCAGCAAGGAGAACAAATCCAGTTCCTATTACTTGGTCAGAAGTATAAACCCCCATAGAAACATTTTTAAAGTAAAAAACAGATTTTTCTTTTGCGAAGGTTAACCAAAATGTCTTCGTCCTTTTTCTTTCTTCTGCTTCTTCTCTTTTTTGGTTAAAGCTTTCTGATCTTTAAAGCACCACCAGGCTGTTGGGCATGGGCATTTAAGCAGCCTGGGCAGTTAAGCATCATGGATCTCCCCAGTACTTTGCAGGTGCCTCTGCCTTTGTACATGGACTCACTAGAGGGCGGTGTGTGGGAGTTAGGAAGCCAGAACAGCAGCACGCCCAGCCCCAGGCACAGACATCTCGTGGGGCTGTAAGAAAGTGAGTCAATGCTTGTGGCCTTGCAGCCCTCCCTGGAAATTGTAGTCAATGTCTTTTCCCCAGGCTCAGGCCCAGATATCAAAGCCTCCTCTGAGTATGTGTTACAGTGTACAAGACAGAATGACTGATGAGCATGGAGCAAGGTCAGGCATCTGCCTCAACAAACCTTGAGCCAATCCTTTTTGGGTCAAATGCATTTTGGGACTCAGGGTTTTGCAGAATTTCAAAAGGCAATATGATCTCTACTCCACATGGCATATAACACCCTCAATGCCCTGCACTGCACTTTGAAGTAATATTTCTGCAGGGAAATACATGAACATTCACACCAAGCTGGGAAAATAAAGGCCATAAGTAATTTCAGAGTAAGCCAGGTCAGGTTTTCCTGCCCAATAAATTAGGGGAAGGCTTAGTGTGCTCTTCAGAGCTCTTTGAAGTTTGGAATTTGGGGGGTTTAATATCCATTTGATAGATGGGGCTACTGAGGTCCAACAGATCAAATGACTTTCCCACACCCAGTGGGGCATGAGAAGCAGGACCAGAATGGGGGCCCAGTGCTGTCCAAGTGCAAAGATGTTTCCTTAACCATGTGGTCACCTCTATGTTTGTTCTGCTGCCACACCTTGTCTCACCCAGCTGCAGTAGTTCTTCTGCCAGGTCTTCCCTAAATTCCCAGACTCAGCCAAGAGCTGGTATCTTCTAGAGAGCTGAGCGTGTGAATTATATGGCTTCTTTTATCTTGGACTTTTGGTTTTGGGGGGATTTTTTTTGTTTGTTTTGTTTTGTTTTGAGACACCTCAAACACAATATCACCCTAGGTAGAGTGCCATGGCATCACAGTTCACAGCAACCTCAGACTCTTGGGCTTAAGCGATTCTCTTATCTCAGCCTCCCAAGTAGCTGGGATTACAGGATCACACCACAATGCCTGGCTATTTTTTTTTTTTAAATGCAGTTTGGCTGGGGTTGGGCTCGAACCCACCACCCTTGGTATATGTGGCCGATGCCCTACTCACTGAGCCACAGGCGCTGCCCCACCTCACTATTTTTTTTTTTTTGTAGTTGTCATTGTTTGACAGGCCCAGGCCAACTTCAAACCCACCAGCCCCAGTGTATGTGGCTGGTGCCCCAGCCACTGAGCTACAGGCGCCGAGCCATCTTGGACTTTTATTTGATGGGGTTTAGCTGACCAAAGTAGTACTGTGGTAATAAATAGCTGTAAATGTAAGTCGTTAGATGCCTGTGATTCTCCTTTCATAATTGATTCCCAAAAGCAGGATGGTCAGGTTGATGATACATACAGTTGTGATTTGTTCATAGATTATTTTTTTCAAGGGCTGGTTTGTGGCGCTTACCAGTCTCAGGAAAACTGTGCTTGTGTGCTTATTCCTCCACATCCTTACCAGCATGGGATATCACAGCTCTTTAATTTTATGATAGGCAGGGGGAAAAAAAGTTTCTGGTTGTCACAAATTGTATTTTCTAATTATTAGAATTAGACTGTCTTTTTCTTCTGTGTTGGGAATTCCATACCAGTGAATGTCCCTCTCTGTTGCGTGCTTATTTATTTATGTATTTACTGAAACAGAGTCTCACTCACTCGTCCTGGGAAGAGTGCTATGGTGTCATAGCTCACAGGAACCTAAACTCTTGGGCTCAAGTAATCCTCCTGCCATAGCCTCCCACCCAAGTAGCTAGAACTACAGGCGCCTGTCTGGCTAGTTTTTTTTTTTTTTAGTAGAGATGAGGGTCTTGCTTTTGCTCAGGCTGTTCTTAAACTCCTGAGCTCAGGCAATCCACCTGCCTCGGCTTCCCAGTGTGCTAAGATTATAGACATGAGCCACTGTGCCTGGCCTGTTGCTTATTTTTGAATTGAGTTGTCTTTTTTTTAGTTTATGGAAGCTTTTATAGATTATATTTAGGTGTTCAGATTAATGTATTTATTTGCCATATTTGTTAACACACAAACACATACACATTGTTCCCCATACAATGAATTTGCCATTGGACTTCACAGTATTGTTTTCACTTCACAATGTGTCAAGTTACTTATCCTTTCCTTTCCGGCTTGATGATCTCTTCTTAAAGTCCTCCCTTACCATCTCTATCTCAATGTACAATACACACGTGTTCTCCTAATTTCTCTTGAAATACTTCTGAACCTGTAATTGTATTTACACCCATTTAGAATTTTAGATTTAGAATTTTCACCCTTCTTGTCTATGGAAGATTTTGGCCAGATGGAGAATCAATATGCCAGTACTGCTGCTAAGCCAGTAGTCCTTTTCACACTGACTTGAAATCTGTCTTCTGTCATATATATACACATACAGCATTTTTTTCTCTCTTTCTCTCTTAGATCTATTTCTGGGCCATCTATTCTATGCCAGAGATGTCTGTGTCTTCCTGTGTTAGAACACATGTATTTTAGAATCAGGGAAAAAAAATTTTTTTAAAGAACAATTTCTTTGGAACCCCCACTGAGCCTGGACAGCAGAATTGCTAGGGTAGCCCAGAGGCCTAGTGAGAGAGGTCCAAGGTGAAGGGACCTCCCAGCCCCAAACAGGAGGCAGATTGGGGGAGGAGAGAAATAAGGAGGACCCAGCTGCTTGTAAAATAAAGTCTTCCCTTTTATTGTAAATCAACCCTTTTCCACGTTAGTGCCACAAGTTGAGATCAGGGGCCTGGAGCCCACTGGGACATGGCAGGAGCAACAGGGGTGACTCATGTCCCCTGCCCCAAGCTCAGACCCTCCAAGGATGGGACTGGCAGCCAGAGATAAGGGCTGTGGGCCTATCTGTCTGCCCCCTACCCTGCCAGTCCTGGTCTCTGGTCCGCCTGCTCAGCTACTCCCATGGCTACGGACAGAGACAGGGCCAGGGCAGAGAGGCAGTCTTGAGCAAGTGTCCATGGCCAGTGTTAGTGATCAGAGCCCAGTCAGGCTGAGTTAGTGGGGTCTCCTCCGGCAGCCAGAGAGGGAACTGCAGAGAGATGCAGAGACAGGGCACTGATGCAGGCTGGAGGGCCACCGGGGTGTGGCATGCCTAGCAGGCAGCTTACAACTGACACCCTAATGCCTGGAGCACCTTGGGGTGTGGTGAGGAGGACAGAGGCTGGGCTGTGGGTGCTGGGGTGTTTCTCTGGAGCTCACCGGAGAGGGGAGGCAGGCTCCAGGGTGGCTGGGAGGAGAGGCTCAGATAGACGACTGCCACTGCACAAAGCGCTTGGATTCCTGCCAGGAGGATTCCAGTAAGAAGAGGGGATACAATGGGGTTCTGGCATTGTCCCCAGCTCCTCCCGCAGACACGGGTCCAGGCTCCCAGCCCCTCCTTCCTCAGACCCAGGGGTTCCTGGTCCCCCAGACTCCCAGCCCGTCTTCCTTCAGACATAGGGACCCAAGCCCCCTATTCCCTTCTCCCTCAGACATAGAGGTGAGGGCCCCTAGCCTTTCCTCCCTCAGATCCAGAATCGTAGGCCCCCAGCCCCTCCTCTCACACCCAGGGGTCCTGGTCCCCAGCCCCTCTTCCCTCAGACCCAGGGGTCCAGACTCCCAGCCCTTCCTCCAGACTTAGGGACCCAGGTCCCTAGTCCCTCCTCTCTTAGACCCAGGGGTCCTGACCCCCATCCCCTCCTCCCTCAGCCCCAGGGCTCCTGGTCCCCAACCCCTTTCCCTCAGACCCAGGGGTCCAGTACCTGAGGGTTGAAAGGGTCATCATCATCTGTGTCGTCATAGTCGTCACTGGGGTGCGATGAGGGGTGTGGCAGAGGGGCAGGATGGGGGACCCATCAGGAGGCTGTACCCCCCAACAGTGGTCCCCAGTTGCTGCCCTCCTCTCCCCTCCCTCCGGGCCCTGCCATTTCTCCCCTCCTGACCTGGGCGGGAAGAGGGCCCAGGCACGGGGCAGGCTGCAGAGGGCGGTGGCCAGGGCCCCCGCAGACAGCAGGGAAAAGAGCAGCAGGAAGAGTAGGCCCTCCAGGGCATCTTCGCACAGGCCACGTAGGGCTGTGCTATAGTCCTGGGGATGGAGGGCATTGTTGGGCAGTGCCCCCACCCAGCATACACACACACACACACACTTACTCTGCACAATAGGAGTTGGACTGTCCACCTGGCTGTGTGGTACTGAGCAAGTCACCCAACCTTTCTGTGCGTCTGTTGCCTCCCTATTCTGAGCATAGGGTGAGGTCATTGGTGTGACAGTTCTAGTCACCATGTCAGCTCTGCCCTGGTCTAGTGTAGGGTTTCTGACCTTGGGCATTGATGTTTTGAGCCTGATAGTTCCCTGCAGTGAGGGGCAGTCCTGGGTGCTGCGGGGTATATTGAGCGGCATCCCTGTGCTCTACCTGCCAGGTGCCAGGAGCACCACTTCCCACAATCCTGACAACCAATGATGTCTGCACATTGCTAATGTCCCTGAGGGTAGGTTGCTGGCTCAGAAGGACACTTGGAATGTCCCTCGGGGTAAGATCGCTGACTCAGAAGGATGCACTGAGAAGACCCCCTGGCTGAGAGTGACACTGAACACGCAGTACTCCATCCATGATACGAGTGCTGAGTATATCAGCAGAGCCGCCCTGCTGAATGCAGGGGTAACTGAGAGCCTGCTGTGCACTGGGCATTGTCCCCAAACTGGAAGACTTCAGTAACCAGGACTGAAAATGGTCATTTCAGAGGATGATGTGCTGATGAGAAAGAAGGACCTGGGGGCAGTGAAGGGCAGAGGTGTGGGGCAGGTGGCCCTGCTGTGGGGATGTGGCCAGCAAGGAGCAGCCAGGCCCTGGGCCGGTGCTGGGGTGTGAGGAGGAGTCTGGGAGGGGCTGAGGCCAGGGACAGCCACGTCCAGAGCTGACCACACAGGCCTTGTAGGTCAGGGCAAGGAGCTGGGATTTTAATCCATGTGCTGGGGGAATCACTGGAGGGTTTTAAGCAAAAGAACTTGACCGGATTATGTCCTAAAAGGATCACCTGGTTATTGGCTGGTGCATGGAGGACAGATGGAGAGGGCATGAGGGGACAGGGAAGAGGTTCCTGGGGTCATTGGGTGGGCAGTAAGGACCATAGGGACCAGGGCAGCAGTGTTGGCAATCTCGACAGTGGTTGGAGTCCAGATAGATTCAGAGGAAGGGCCATACAACTTGCAGTTGAGATGGCTGTGGGAGGGCAGGCCAGGGAGCAGAAGGGTGTCCCTGAGTTTCTGGATGGAGCACCTTGGAGAGGTTGGGGTACCTGTTACTGAGTAGGGATATCTGAGGGAGGGGCCACCAGGGCCATGGGGAGTTCTGTTTAGAAAGCATCAGGCACATACAAAATTCCCTTCATCCCCACCACAGCCCTGCAAGGCAGAAACTAAGCTCCATAAGACTTGCTTTTTGCAGTGGGGGAAGAAGCCCAGAGAGGGACAGCCAGTTGCCCAGAGTCACACAGCCTGGGAGGGGTAGAGGTGAGATGGGAGCTGACTCGCAAAGGTTCCAATGTCCGCCCTTCTTCCTCTGCATCCCTGAAGTCTACTGTCCCTGGTTTTATTGTGGGGACCCTCAGGTCTAGATAGGGGAAATGGAAGCCCAGGATTACATGGAGCATCACCCAGTGGAAGGTAGAGACTGTGCTGGCCCCCACTACACACACACACACAAAGGAGTCTGGGGGCCTATATTGCAGCCTAGTCTCTGCCTGGGCCCCTGGTGACCCTTGTACAAAACAGCAGAGTGCCCTGGAGCCCTGACCTTCCTCAGCTGGCATACTCAGCTCTGAGTGTGGATTCAAGCCTGCCTCTACCCCCTATTGGGATGCTGGTTTCAGAACCCTGGAGGGCAACAGAAGCCATAGCAGAGATCTGAGCAGGAGCAGGAAATGTTCAGACCCAAGCCCTGGTGCAGATGGATCTGTCTGGGGTAGGGATGCCAGATAAAATGCAAGACTCCTCTGAGTCTAGGTAAACCCAGACTTCAGACAGCCAAAGCATAACTGTTTAGTATAAGTATCTCCTTAACACTGCACAGAATATACTTATAGTAAAGGGTTATCTGCTGTTTGCCAAGTATGACAACCCTATCTCAGGGTGCCTGGGAGGCAAGCTGGAAGATGGGATGGCACCCTCCTCCAGTGGAGAGGGAGGCCTGAGCCACAGCAGGGGGTAAATGGATGAAGACATTCCAAAGGCAGAAGGGACAAGACCGGGCAACTGCCTGGCTGCGGGCAGAAGGCCCCATCCCCTTGGTGTGCATGGGCTGGGCTGGCTGTGTGATCGTGGGAGAGGGTTGCTTGACTCTCTGCACCTTATCTCAAGTCTGTTAAATGGGATAATAGTGGTAGTTCCTTCTTCATAGCATTCTTATGAGGAGTCAGTGAATTACCACCTGTAAAACACAACAGAGCTGGACATGGTAAAGCCTGTATGTCCCTCATCTCAGTTGTTACGATAGGAAGACTGACCAGGGGAAGGCACTATCAGGTCTGCGTTTAAAAACAAGTCTCACTGTTTCAAAGGGGGATTTTCCTTTCAGCCCTCACAACCATCCATTAAAAAAGGTACCTTTCTTCCTTATAGTATGGGTAGGAAAAGCAAGACTCAGTTATGCCCACCTGCTAGAGGCCACCTGGCCTGCAGTGTAGCCCAAAGTGGAGTGAGTCTGCAGGACACCAGACACATTTGCTCTCGGTGCCCTGTCTGGCCCTGCCTGTTTGTTGTATGGATAGAACACATGAGGACTGCACAGGCACTGTCCTTGTAATCCCAGTATTATAAGATTCAGAGAAGTTATAAGACTTGGACTAGAGGTAGGGCTGGGAGCCAGGCAGTCTTGCTTCAGAACTCTCTAGGTTTCCCAGCCTCTAGGAGGAAGGGAGGGAGGAGGAGAGGGGACTAGGACTGACAGGGTGGGAGGAGCAGATGGGGAAGGAGGAGTGGAGGGGTGATGCAGTGAGGGCAGAGGAAGGGAGGAAAGAAAGAATATAGATAATACCTACATGACAGAGGCGTAGATAGATGATAGGTAGATCGATTTTCTCAGGGGCAATGGAAAGGGTCCAAGCACAAGAAGGAGGTTGCTCTTTGGGTCGAGGCAGAGACTCCTTTTGGGGGCAGAAATTGGGGAAAGGGACAGGGTTTACCTTGTGCAGGCTGCGACAGTGCAGCAGCGCCACCAACTGGTGGAGGTTTCCTTCTGTCACATTCAGCGTCTCCTCCAAAGACAACAGAGACTTCTGCGGTGGGAGGGAAGGTAGTTATTCCAACTCCTCAGGTCAGTCCGGGACCTGGGCTCCGCCCCCTCTGCAGTCCCCGCCTGCCCACTCTGGCCGACCTGCTCAGCTTTTAAGTCTCCGCCCACACCTAGGGGCCCGCCCACTCCTGCCAACCCACCCAGCTCTGCAGTCCCCACCCACACCACCGACCACACCTACTCTGGCAGACCCGCCCAGTGCTTCAGTCCCCGCCCACACTCCCGTCAACCTTTCCTTTTTGTGAGGCCCCCTACCACACCGGTCTCATCCCCGCCCCGCCCTCTTCCCCTTTCCGGGTAGCTTATCCCACAGACCTGCGCCGAAGGGAACTGTGGAACAGCTTCTCGCTCTAGGCCCTGCAGCTGGGAGTGGATGTTGGCCAGAGCTCTCTGGGACAGAGTCAACCTCTGCAGAAGATAGGGGGAAGGAGGGGGACCCAGTAGCCGACGCCCCCAGCCCGTTCTCCTCTTCTCTCCCCGGACTCAGAACTCTGGGCCCCTGGCACCTTCATCCTCCCCAGAACCCAGAAGTCGAGGCCCCAGGCCCGCCCCCCGCCCCTGAGAGTCCGGGTTCCTGGTCCCTTCAACACCCATTACCCTTGCCCACAGCCCTAACCTGTTGAAAGGGGTTGGACACGGCCTGGTTGCAGAGAAAATAATAGCTCAGGATGTCTGAAGTGGGAGGGAGAGCGGGAAGGGGGCCATGAGCCTGGGACTCCAGGGCCCTCCCCAGCTCAGGAGCCCTCCCTGGAGCCCCAAGACTTGCCATTTGGGGACCCTTACACCACCAGCCCCTCATCCCTGCCACTCCAACCGCAGCCTGAGCACGCGCAGGTCTCCACACTCTCCCTGGGAATCCCTAACTTACAGTGCTCCTCCATTTTCTCCCATCCCTGAGGCCCAGCCCATCAGCTATCCTGCCCCTCGCTTTATCTGGTCATCTGTCCCACCTTTCAGGAGAGGTGCTGAGTGGACCCTTCTAGAGGGCTCTGCACCCCCACCCCCTGCAGCGCTGGGCACAGAAGGAGGCCCAGGAAACCAGGGGCTGCATCCACCTAGCCAGGTCCGCCCACCAAAATCACCTGAGTTGAGCCCCGTCTCCTCCTGGGTCAGGTTCAGAACATAGGTGTCCGGATTGGAGCAGAAGTCACTGAGACCCTGAGTCAGGCAACAGGAAAGGGGTTCAGACCTGAAACTGCCCCAATTCCACATGCCCACAGCACCCAGAGCCTGACTCCCCAGCCCTCCTCCCTCCTCAGGCCCAGGAGTCCCAGCTCCTCTTTCCTGCTCAGACTCATGGGCCCAGGTCTCCCCTGGACTGTGATTATGTTCCCCAATTCCTTCCTCTCAGGACTTGAACACTGGACTCCACCCCCAGGATCTAAGATTTCCAGTATCCTCCTGTTTTCAGGGCCAGGATCCGCAGCACTCACCACGGCCGTAGCTGCCTCCAGACCCATGGAGCCCCAGCTCAGGACAAGAACCAGGAGACTCATCACCGTCATCCTGTCATGGATGGAGGAGGTTGGGCTCAGGGTTCCTAATCTGTACCTCATCTCAGCTCCCACACCCTAACCCCCATGCTAGGCTCCCCCCCTCCCCCGCCAGGGCCTGGAGGATCAGAATTAGGCACAGAAAAGTTGGAGGTAGGGTAGGTGGGCATTTGCTAACATCAGCCTGAACATCTAGCCCCTGCCCAGAGGGATGAGGGCCAGGGGGAAGTGAGAAGAGCCTTGGGTAGACAGGTCTGCAGCCTGGATCCCAGCTCCTCTCTGTCCTGCCCTGTGCTGGGACTCCAGGGTGACCATGGCCCTGTATGCTCCCAGGTACATCCACAGTTGGGCCAGCCTCCAGACAGCCTCAGGGCTATATCAGACTCTGGACTTTTCTCGAGGTGGGGTGAGGTTGACACTGGTAGTAGGCAAATAGGAGGGACTCCTAAGAGGCTGAGCAGAGGGCCTGGCCTCCACTCCCAGACAGGACCTGCTACAGCCATGCTCCTCTACTGCCAAGTCTCAGTGGGGGCCTGGATGGGGTGGCAGGACCTCTCACCTCTGGGGAGACCATGAAGGCAAGCACCTCCTCCAGGGCAAAGAGAATACATGGGCTCTTCTAATGAGATAGGCAAGCCCAGTTTGAATCCCAACTCTAGGAAATCCAGCTGGGTGGTCCTGGAAAGTGGCTGAACCCCTCTGAGCTTCAGTTTCCCCCTCTGTTAAGCAGGGAGGGTGGGCCTGAGGGCTCCATGGAGTGTGCAGAAGAGTGTCTGACACTTAGCGAACTGGTAAATAAAAATAAGGATCCTGCGGCTCTGCCATGCCACTTGAGGGCAATCAGCCTTGAACTTGGCACCTCTTCCTGCATCCATCACCTGCCAGACGAGAACCTAATGGCACCTCTCCCATGGGGTTGTTGTGGCAACTGAGAAGTCAGTGTGCACAGCCCTCTCTATAGGCCTTATCAATCATGCTCATCTTTGTTGCAAGCGTGGTTATTATTCTTCCCATGACTTCAGCATGTGTCACATTACAAGGACTGCCTGTTTGGGGGTCTTCCTCCCCATCTCTTTCTGTTTGTCCAGCCCTTTGCACAGGGCTTGGCCTAGTCCACGAAGGACTGTGGCCCTTGTGGAAGAGAGTCTAGAGGTTGAATGAGATCCTGCCTACCGGAGAAGCTCTGGGCAAAAGCCTAGCAAGGGCCCCCCAGAACTGCCTGGACTCACACAATGACCAGCCACTTGCTCTGCTTTGCCAGGCCCAGGAGGGTGAAGAGGCAGACCAGGAGCTCCAGGAGCAGCAGGAGGACGTAGGCCAGCCATCTGGGAGAGGACAAGGTGGGAATAATGCAGCAAACCCAGCCTCAGGCGTCCAGGCCAAGCAGCACCCTGTGTTCATTCCCAGTTCTGCCTGTTTAGTGTCTCTGGGCCACAGCCTGGCTCACATGTGATGTGGGTGTGTCGGGAGACAGGACATTGGAGCAGTTTAGAGTACAAGTCCCAAGCACCTGGGACTGTACCCTGGCAGACCACACAAGTCTGTGAGTGTGGACACATGACTTGGCCTCTCTGAGTCCCTGCCCCTCACCCGCTAGGTGCACACTGGCACAGGGGTCTCACCTGTACCACCCAAGGTATCTGTCTGGAGGCAGAGCCTGCCTGTATCTCAACCCCAGCCCCTCCACTTAACCGGTTAGATAACTCTGTCCCAGCAACTGTAACCTTCCATACCTAAGTTTCCCCACCTGTAACATGAGGGGTGTGACAGCATTGACTTTGAATGGTTGCTATGAGTTGAATGAATACAGGTAAAGGGCTTAGGAGATTGCCAGGCACATGGACACACTCTAATGTTTGAGCACTAGTAAGGGAGTGTAGATGTACTTCAATAACTAATTATTAAGTAATAGTGGTTCATTGCAATTGACAAGGAGAATGCAGGGGAGGCCACAGCACCATGCCTTGCACATAGTAAGTGCTCACTGAACAGCACCTTTTCTCTGCAATCCCCATGGAGCCATACACTCACTCCTGACCCTGGCCCCTGACTGCTTCCCCCAGGGCAGGTGTCCTACTGCTGCCTCTGAACAGCTGCAGCAAGACTGTCCAAAGTGGCAGGCACTTTAGAGTTGGTGCACCCAAAAGATATTTCCTGGTATCTGCTCCCCAGAAGGGAGCTGAGACCAAGCTCATGGACTCCCTCATATGCAGGCTTGTCTGCTTCTGCTGTCACTCAGTGTGACCTCATTTTGGCTGTTTCGGCTCTGGCTCTGCCTCCCTGGCTGGAGCACAGACCCCGGGACAAAGTCTCCCCATTTCAGTCCAGGGTTCCCAAGTGAATGGAGTAATTACTAATGGACAAAGTGATGAGGGCACTGTCATGTTGGCCACTGGAAAGGCTGTGGCCCAGGCAGCTGCTAAGCTCCTTCCTCTCCTTCAGGTGCCACCTTCTTAGTCTGGCTTTCCCCGACCGCCTCACCAATCATGTACTCTGTCCCCACTCTCCTCCCTCTCCTGTTTGATATTTTCTGAAGCTCTCATGGCTACCACTTTGTAGAGGATGTGTTTGACTCCTTCCACTAAGGGCACAGCCACAGGGACAGGGATTACTGCCTCTTGTGCATGGTTCTGCCCCCTATTCCTGACACATCCACCCTCTACTATGCTCGTTGTGTGCTGGTTGCTGGTCTAAGTGCTTAATAGACACTGACTCATCTGATCCTCAACAATCCAGTCAGGGGAGCCCTACCACAGCTCCCATTTTAGAGATGGGCAGAGGCACAGGGATAGAAAGTCACCTGTTTAAGGCCTGAATGTTAGAAAGTGAAAGTCTGGTTTTAGAGCCCAGGTTCCTAATGGTGTGTATACATGGCTTTTCTAACCAGGTACTAAATAAATACTTGCTGAATGAATACATGTGCCACACAGATGGATAAGTGAGTGAGAGAGTTGTCAGGAGTGCCTGGGTCCAAGAGTGACTTACTGAGCATGTGAGTCAAGGAATGAATGAGTGCATGAATGATCAAGTGAATTTACCATTGCAGAGGCAAGTGGCCAAATGGGTCAGTACATGGGTATGCAATCCATGGCTCCATAGCAGCGTTTATCAATGTCATTGTCACAGCCAACACTGGAGCTGGATCACGCTCTCCTTTGCATTGTAGGATGCTGAGTGGTGTCTGTAGGCTCCGCCCACTAGGTGCCAGTAACATCACCCATTTCCCCATGTGACAAACAAAGATGTCCCCAGGCATTGCCAATTATCCCTCTGGGAACCCAGGCTGAGAACCACTGCCGCACAGGGTGGGAAGGTAGCTTCTTACCTGTACTCCTCCACGAAAGACACCTCTTCGGCCACCTGCAGGGGGCTCAGAGGCACGCCTTGCCAGAAGGCCAGCCCCTGCAGTTGCTGGGCCACAGCCTCTGCCTGCCTCCGGGCTGCACGAGCAGCTGCCACCAGCTCTGTGCGCTGCTCAAGCACCTCCTCCAACGTGGTCAGCTCTGTCCTCACCGCCTCGCCCAGCCTCTCCACTGTCTCCAGCACCTGGGAACAGAGCAGAGTTTGAGGTCTGGGAGGACTTTTGGGGGGAGCCCACAGTTGACAGACAGGGCCTTGGGGGTGAAGTTGGGGTACACAGTAGTGGGTGTCTGGGACCTGGGTCTGGAGACTGAGAGAAGGGGTTTGGGAGGGACCCTGTGGTCCAGTTAGTGGAGTTATGTGCCTTCTCTCAGGAGCTCTGGGTGGTGGGAGGCTTGATCCTGGCATAGAGTCCAGCCCAGGACTGGTATCAAGTCAGGAGTCTTAGATCTAAAGTTTGCATCTGCCTTCTAGACTCTGGGGTCTCTAGCCTGGGTTCCATGGTCCAAGGTCTGCAACTGGACATGAAATCCAAGATCTGAGGGCAGGCCACATCTCAGCCTAAAGATCCAGAATCCTGGGGCTGGTCCTTGAGTCTGGGTCCTGGGTCTCAGAACTGAGATCCCCAACCTCTCATTTGGGCCAATGGTCATGTCTATGGCCCTGGATTTGTTCTCAGGGGAGGGGCTGGGGTCCCTGGATTTGTTCTCTATCTGGCTTGGGCTGCCAGTTAAAGTCTGGGCCTGGGCCTGAGTGTAAGTCTGGGTTTGGGGATTGGGCCTTAAATTCCACATCTGGTTCAAGAGACCCATGCGTGAGGTCCTCAATTTGCAACCAATGTCAGCAGTTGAGCATGCAGGCTGAGGTCTGCAGCTTTGAGTATGAAGCTCTGAGTCTGGGGTCTTAAGTTTCAGGCCTGGGCTCAGGCTTGGATCCTTTTGTCCCTGCGTGTAGGGCTCCAAGGTCATGTAAGGGGAATCAGTGTGGGAGTATGGCTCCAAGGTCCCTGTAAGAGGAACCAGGGCAGGTGTGGGTCTGAAGGCCATTGGCCACTGGCCTCCTCACCAGGTG
Source organism: Galagoides demidoff (assembly GCA_963574575.1). NCBI lineage: Eukaryota > Metazoa > Chordata > Mammalia > Primates > Galagidae > Galagoides > Galagoides demidoff. The sequence continues at coordinate 56,032 of CAUYQV010179171.1, forward strand.
ATCAATGGCGCTGAGTGTGTGGTTGGCATGCAGCAGGGCTGAGCTGAGCTGGGACACCCCATCACTGGTCTCGCTGTTACCATAGAAACCGATGCCAATGCTGGCGCTGAGAAAAGAAGGAGGGGAAATCTCAGTGGGTCCTGGGACCCTGGGGGCCACCTTCCCCCCTAGTCCTGCCCCATCCCCTCTGCCCCACCTCCTTATTCACCCATCCCATCTGCAGCCCTCATGCCATTGGTCCATCCTGCCGTGGGAAAAGAGTGACTTCAGCCTGGCCCCCATCCATCAGTTGCCAGGGCAACGGGAAGGCCTCACTCCCCCAGCCAGGGACGTCATTGTGATGCTAATGGTGGGTGGAGTGGCAGAGGGGAGGGAGCCCCAGATTTAATTCGCATATCCCAAGAGCAGAACTCTAGCCATGCCCAGTCCAGGATGGGAGGTCATCCTCTGCCTGCCCCAGACCTATTCCCTGCATCCTTTGCCAAGCCTCCATTCTTGCCACCTGTCCTAGGAATCCTTAGAGCCCTCAGCATGCTACCTCCAGGGCCCAGGCATCTATACCCCACCTCCAGAGTTTCCTAAGAGTGAAAGCACCCCCAGCTGCTACCATCTCCTGGGGATCACTAAGACTGGAGTTTTCAGCCCTCCCCCATCCATCCCAGGACCCAAGGGTCTGGCCAGCTGGGAGGGGATCAAGGGAATGGGTGAGGGAGGGCTGGAGGATGGGCCAGAAGCTGCTCCCCCAACCCCTACCCTGCCCCCGCCCTGCCAACACACAAAGCTCCATTGTGGGGCCTGAATGTGGGCCCCAATTCCCCTCCCTGCACCGCATCCCCCAGTGGAGGGGGCGGGAGCTGGACGCCCTCACAGTTCCCAGCCCCGCTATGCAGGCCTCCACCCCCAGCCCTGGGATCTGATGCCCAGTGCCCCCGCCCAATTGTCCAGAGTCTTACAAAGCTCCTCTTGTTCCCAGAGAGCGGGGGCTGGGACCATGTCTCTCCCCCACTGGGCCTTTGTCCACCTCCCTTGTCCAACCCCCACTCTGAGGGCCTGATGAGGAAGCATCTTGGGTATAGGGTACCCAGCCCTCTCAGGACACCCTCTGAACACAAACACTGCTCCCTACAGTGAGCCCAGGCCTGGGGGGATGAGCTCAGGTGTCTGTAGGAGACAACCACACAGTTCCCTCCAACTGGCAGCTGTTGGTTCCCCACACAGATCCCTCCCCCTGCCAGCTATAGGTTCAGAGCAGTTCTCTGACCTTCTGGAGTCCTCAGTCTCCTAATCAGTGGAATAGGACAGCTGTCCATGACCTGGTAGGTGCTACCCTCCCAGGAAAGGGGCTGTGCTCAGAACTGGCTCTTGGGAAATGGAGTGTTTACATTAGAAACACCCCTGAGTTCCCACTAATATGGGACCTGAAGACACACAGCCTTGAAAAGTTGTCCTCCAGCTCCTCCTGGAGCCCTCCTCTTTACTCTGGACACAACAACCCTGAATGGAGCAGCACTCCTGGGAGAAGGAGTTAGACCAGCTCAGGCTTGAGTGTGGAATGGGAATGAGTGCCTGTCTGCTGTCTGCCTCCCTGGTTGGAGTGCAGCCACATGAGGAGTGCTTCATCTGGCTCAGCATCTGGCAATAAGGAGTTGCTCCGTGAATGATAAACGACATGGCTAGTTAGCACTTACTGAGGACAACTGCCATGCACACGCTGTGCTATCTCCCATTTAGAATGACCATAACTAGGAGGTAGGTGGTGCCCTAACACCCATTATACAGGTATGAAACCTGAGGCTTAGAGATATTCTATCACTCCTTTAGGTTGTATAGCTATTCTATAGGACAGCCACCCAAACCAAGCAAGATCTTATCCCCTAACTTTTCCTGCTAGGCTGGCTGTCTTTGGGAAAGTGACTTCCTGTCTGGAACCTCAGTTCCTCCATCAAGTAAATGGGAACAATTCTCCCAGTTGTGAGGCAGTAGTGGGATTGTAAAATAATGTTGAGTGTCTTTCCCATCTGTTTCTCCCACATGTCAGGACACCATGAGGAAGGCTGATAGAGAGCTTGGGGAGCCCCATCCTCACTGCCCACCCACCCTGGGGCCCCATTACCAGCCGACGAGAAGGGCAGCAATGCAGCTCCAAGTGACACAGCCTCCCCCAGGTGAGGGGCTCTTGGACCCTGGGGGCTCTGGGGGCCGGCAGCAGCAGAAGCGGATGAGGTAGACAGCGATGAAAATGAGGCTAAGGCCCAAGCCCAGGCCTGCCAAGGCCGCCACCAGCAACAGGGCCTGGGGGAAGGGGTGATATTAAGTCTCAGAGGGGACTGGTGTGTTCAAGACTCAGAGCTCCCTTCTTGTGTGTGCAGCTGGGGGTTCTGGGTCCAGGATGTCACAGTAGACATGAAAAGCACCCCTAGCCAGTTGTGAAGGAAGACTGGGTTTCCAGCCCTTCCCAAGCTGGCAGCTGGGCTTTGGGATTTAAAGACAGGTTGCTGCAGGACTTTCCAATTGAGGGGCTCCTGAGCCTTGGGTTCCAGTTCTGTTCTGCCCCCTCGATGGCTCTGTGACCTTCAGCAGGGGCCTCTCCCTCTCTGAGCCTCAGTTTTCTCTTCACTGCTACCAGCAGTCTGAATGGAACATCTTCCCAAAACCTGCTGAGGCTCCCCTGGAAGAGTATAGATTGGGGGTGGGCAAGGTTGCCTGTTCCCAGAGCCCTATGCCAGCCTTGGGGGATGTGCCTCCTCCCCCCTGCTCTCTGCTAGTCCTCCCAACTCTTTGCATACTCTTTCCCCTGCCACTGAGCTCCATACCCCATTGCAGTATGAGCCTGGCACCCAGGGATAGGTGGGGGACTCTTTGGTAGCGTGTGTGTGTACACACTCATGTGAAGACAGAATGGGATGCTGAGTGGAAGAGCATGAAGGGAGAAGGACACAGCCAAGGAAGGAGAAATAAAGACAGAGAGGAGCAGAGATGAGACAGAAAAAAACAGAGACCAACAGGGATCAAACCAGAGACGGAGAGAACAGAGAGAGGAAAAGAAAAAGATCAAAGGAGAGTGATGCAGAAAACAAGTGAGGCAGGCGAGAGAGGCTGAAAAGGATAGCCAGAGCCTGTGAGGATGGAGGCAGGCAGAGAAACTGCATCTGGAGTCGGAAAAGCCTTGCAGAATAAGGGGTGCCTATGTGGCTGAGGCCCAGAGCAGGGCAGGGATGTGTCTTGAGCCACACAGCAGGTGGGGACATCAGGATCAGAACCACACCTCTGGACATGCCAAGGCAGTTTCCCCCGAACCACAGCATTTCTGCCTTTGTTCTCGCAGTAGTGTGTGTCACTGGTGTGGTTTTGCATTTCTGGCATGAGACTGGATATCTTGCCTTTGACTGAATTTGTCTGTTATGAGATGAAGATACACCTGAGCGGGTGTGAGCGTGAGAGGAGAGAGCACATCTATTGGCATTTGTATATTCTGGCACAGTTCCTTGAATGTCTGTGAGTGGTGTCTGGGGTGCATGTGTGAGACAATGTGTGTCAGTATGTGAGTGACTGAGTGACAATGTGTGTGAGCACATGACAATGTGATATGTGTATATGTGAGTTGTGGATATATGTGTAGGTGAGTATGTGTGAATGAGTGTTAGTCAACATGTGTGCATGCATGAGAATGTGTGAGTGTGAGCATGTGTGTGAGTGAATATGTGTGGACATGTGTGTTGAGTGAGTCATTATAAGCATGCACATGTGAATATGTGGGCACGGATAGCGTGTGAGTGTGGACAGGCGACTTTGTGAGTATGTGTTGAGTGTGAGTCAGTATAAGTTTTCTCGTGAGGATGTGGGCATGTATAATGTGTGAGTATGTATGTAAGTATGTGTGTGTTGAGTGTGAATCAGTATATATGTGCATGTGTGTGAACATGTATATGTGTGGTATGCACAGGTGAGAGTATGTGTGGATGTGTGCATTGAGTGACTCAGTATGAGCACCCAAGTGTGAGTGTGTGAGCATGTATGTGTGTGTGAGTGTGCATACAGGAATAAGTGGGCATATGTGCATGAGTGTGTACATGTGAGTGTATAAGTGTGCATATGAGTTAGTATGTGTGTGTCCCTGCAGATCCCGTCCTAGGGTTCCTGGGCTGTCACCAGCTGTGTCCTTGGTGGCCTTCTCTGTGGATGGGAATGTCCTGCTCGGATGTGCCACTGTGGGTGACCTGTGCTGTGAACCTGACTGCCCACAGCCAGCTGGAGCGGACCTCTCAGCGTCTGGGGAGATCTCAGTGACCCTGAGCAGGTGTGAGTCCCGGCCAAGACCAGAGTGGGTGGGACAGCGTTGAAGTTGTGATTGTGTAACTGCAAGGCTGTGGGCGAGGGGACGGCGGTCCCCGTTTGGCGGTGAGAGGGGGTGGCGTGGAGTAGGCGGGGAGGAGCTGCTCACGGCTGTGCCAGCCATGACCCAAATAGCTCAGAACGCAGCGCACATCCCCCTCCCCGCTTTGCTGGGACCCCCCCACTCCTTCTAAGCTCTCCAATCCCGGGACCCAGTACCCGCCAGCCACCCAGGACAGATCAGAGGGGCTCAGGCCCTCCTCCCCACGCAGGGCCCAGGACCCTTCCTGGGGCGCGTCAGGACGCCCAGCGCCCCAACCCATTCCCCCGCTCGGTCAAGCCTTTCTCCTCATTAATCTCAAAGTCAAGGGCTCGAATTAAACTGGGTCAGGGGACAGTTCTCTCGCCCCATTGGAGCTGCACCAAGCTGGGCCCCTTCCCCAGGGGCCCTGGCTTCTGTGAGGTTCCCACACTGGCCCCACCCTCCGGGACCCATGTCTGTCGTTCAGGCGGGTCCCCAAACACCCCCCCCCACCCCCACTTTCTGTCCTGGGACTGGATATTCTGGATGCTTCCTCTTCCAGCACCACCTCGACTTCCCAGCCCTGGCTGGCCTTATCCCCATTCCCCCCCTTCCCCATTTCAGGATCTCAATCCCATCCCAGAACCCCGGGTTTTCCCTCTCCACCATTATCAGTTCCTGTGCCTCCCGGGCCCCACCTTAACTGGGACACGTTTACCAGCTCGTATTCCATGGGTGGTGGATATCTTTTAGGACAGGGAGAATGGACCTACCCTCCCGATGACCCTGGAGACTGGCTTCCCGGGGCAGACCTCAGGGACCTGGGAATCCAGGGGACCCAGTCTCCTATTCTGGAACTCAGGGGTTCAGGGCCCTTCCTTATTTAAAGAGCTGAGGCTCCGGACTCCCTGCGCCCATACCAGCAGAACCTCCAGGTGTGGGTGCCCTAGGCTCCTCCTCCCTCAGATACCCCGAAGTCCCGGCCCGGCCCCCAGCCCTGGAGAACACAAGAATCCGAGATCCAGACCTTTCCTTCCTTGGGACCCCCCAAGCTCTGGCCGCCTGCGCTGCCCCTGCCCCTCGGGACCCGGCGCCCTTTCCCACCTGCTGGTATTCTTGCTCTTGGGGCGCGAAACCGCTAGGCACCGGGCGAAGCTGGAAGTCGGCGCGGGGCAGCTGGTGCAGGAGATGTACCCAAGCCGAGGGCCGGTAGCCTGGGGGCGCCCCCATGGCCCCCGGGGAGGGGGCAGCGGGGCCGACACCGGGGCTGCGGAAGCCTCCGGAGTCGAGCGGGGCGCGGGCGGAGCGGGGTCTGGCGGGGCTCAGGGGAGCGGCAGCGGGGGGAGGGAGGGGGTGGGGGGCGGAGATTGGGGGGAGGCGCGGGCCGGGCGGGGACGGTGCTGCCCCTGGTGGCCGCAGTGGGGACTGCGGGCGCCCGCACCGGCTCCCAGCACTCCGCCGCCCCCCGACTCGCTCTAGTCCCTGGCTCCTACCTGCTGCCGGCGGAAAGTACGGTGCTGCCGCGTTGGGGACCTCGAGAGAGCTGAGCTGTACAGCGACTTGAAAATAGCCCTCTTAGGCACGTATGGCCCCTCGTGCTGTTATATCACCCTAAAACATGATGTAATGATCCCCGTATCTTTATGAGGAACCCAATGTCCTTGTAAAGGCTGCTTGTTTTTGCACAGCATTTTACAAAGGGCAGCCAGTTAGTTTTATGAATACAAATTCTTCACTTTTGTGTGTAAAAGTGTTCTCACCTGTAAGAGATGCCTCCATTTGGGTAAAATCCTCCTCCCAGGTTTCCCCCCATAGCCTATGTAAGGACATGGTGTCGATAGACAAACCTTCCTGTATGTGTAGAAAAACTCCAGAATGTATTAAATGATAGCGTACCCGTGTAAAGACCCCTCGCATCTGCACAAGGACCCCTTCCACCTGTATAAGGACCTTGATTACCTACGCAGGGACCCCGCCCATCTTTATAGGGATGTCCGTCATGTGTTTGGACACTCCTCCAAAGTGATGAAGGATTACTTTGGTGTGTATAAGGACCCTGTCCCTTGGGCCTTTCCCTATTACAGGTGTCTCTCCAGCAGTCACCTATGTGGAGCTTCATAGAAACCCACTGATGCCACACTAATAGATGGGGAATGGAGACTTTGAGAGGGGACTTGCCCCCCACCCCCATGTCATTACCCAGGTCATTACTGTTGGAGGGACTGAAATGAAAAACAGAAAGAAAATTTTGCCCCAGATTGGTAATAAAGGGCTAGGAAAAAGTTAATGGTGGTGGTGATGATGATTGAATTAGTTAGTGGTGATAGTGGGGAAAATGAGGAGGGAGGTGGCGATATTGATGACAGCACTGATAATGATGATGGAGACAAGGGAGGCTAGCTGCTCCTGTGACCAGCACACAAACTATCACTCACGTCGTCACTACCCCAGGTCTTCTTCTCCAGCTGCCTCCAGTTCTGGAGTCACATTCTCAACCGCCCCAAGTTGGTCTGCATGAGGCTTGGAGATGAGGATTCTAAGATGAGTAGCCAAAAGTATACTAAGTGATACCCATCTTTGTGTCTTTCTTTCCTTAGCTGTAGAATGAAGGGGAAGGGGTGAGATTAGTCTGTCCTAAAAGTTCTAGTTTGTAAGATATCCCACATCATATCCAAAGCCAGTGTTTGTGGAATCAGCAGGACTTGCTAATGGGGAGAAGAATTCTGATACCATGATGTGCACCATTGGGCAAGTATATATCAGAATGAGGACACTGATGTGCTCGTGGTGACTCTGCAACTCAGAAGCCCTCAGTGACTCCCCATTGTCTATGGAATCAAGTCGAATCCTCTCAGTCATTCATTTGTGCCCACCCCCTCTTGGCCCTGCATCCACCTTGTTCACATGGGTCATATTCAAGAGTGGTGGGCTTCCACCTTGTAAGGACACAGCCCACAGTGAGAAACACATTTTACATCATGACACACACACACACACATAGACACACAGAGTAAAAACTTTCTGACCACTTGTTCAAGGCCCTTGCATATTTTCTATTCTCTGTTAAATTATATTGTATCAGTTAAAATCAGGTAACAACTTTCTAAAGTGTTTCATGACTGGCTAATGGGCCATGACCTGCAATCTGAGAAACACTAATCTCAAATTCCAGAGAACAATCTGGGCTGGTGTTAGAGGAGTAACTATTGCTAAATTGCCTCAGGTTCCCTGGGAGTGCAATGCTTTGTTTTTGCGCCCCTACCCTCAGCATGCATGCATGTATAAACACACACAAACACACACACCCCTTCCCTTCATTCCCCTGAGCAAAATCATTTGAATTGATTGAATCTCCTTTTTTCTCTATTCTTCACTCTGGCTCTCTGCTTTTAATCTGTCTCTCTCATACTCCTTTTTTCTCTCTCTGTTCGTTCTGGCTCTTTCTTTTGCTTCTGTCTCTCTGTCTCTCTTGCACGTAGTTTGGGTCCCAGCAGGCAAGCCTCTTTAGAGAATTGCTTTAGCTCACGTTAGCCAAGGTGCCCATCCTACAGCCTGGCATATCTGCAGTGCTGTCTGGTAGAAATCTTTTGACCTGACCTTTTCCTGCCATTGTTCCCTGGGTAGGTTTCTCCTGGATTATTCTCAGGTAGTCTCAGATATTTCTACAGTCCTTGGTCAAATGTCATTCCAAATCCATCCTAGGCTCCACAGGTGCTAATTTAGGGCTCGGGACACACGAGAACGCCCTGGTAAGAGCGGCTCAGAGCACATGGCTGTTGCTGTTTAGTTTCAGCCAATGCTTGCCATGTGGGAAGAGGGCCTAGCGTTGCCAGATGTTCTCTATTTCTAAGAGAAGGCAGAAATCTGGATATTTTTAAAAGCAAATCCCTTAGCTTTTAAATGTTAAAACTAATTCAAATAAAAAAAATGCTGTGTGGGCCAAATAAAACCTGCCCGTGGGTTGGAGCTGGCTAGCTTTCAGCTCTGCTCTAGCCAGACACAAAGCAGCACAGGCATGAACAGGGCAAGCGGAGGAAGAGTCCATGAAGGAGCAGCCAGAGAGGTGGGAGGGAAGCAGGGAGAGGCAGTGATGCTGCCACCTCCAGGAAGGCCTCCTGACCAGCCTCTCCTGAGAGAGGAGGCTAATGGACTTACCACATGTTCCTTGTGGCTTAGACTCTGGGAGAATCACCAGTCTAGCATAGGGTGACCAGACGTTGCGCTTTTGGCGGGACAGTCCCGCTTTTGAACAGTTTGTCCCACGTCATTTTAAAAAAGTCCCGATTTTTGGAAAGAATGCATTGAACGGGCAGGAGAACAGGAAGGGAATATACAGTTTTCAGCAGCCATGTGGCTATTTCGCCAGAATATGAGTTTTATATTGTTTTTGTTAATTTTATAATGTTAAACTGTAATAATAACAAATAATTGCTGAGAAGTGATTATCCAGAACTGCTTATCAAAGTTTGCATTGTTGTCAGGCCCTGCCCTGCTCCCCCCCCCACCCCCACCCCCCCACCCCCCCACCCCCGCCATGCTGTCCCTCCTTACCAATGTTAAAATCTGGTCACCCTAGTCTAGCAGCATGGTTGTAAGGATTCCAGGAGAGATTGCTGTGTGCTTGGTACCGTGTCTAGCACATAGTGGGTTCTTGATAAATAGAATGACCTATGGTATGCTGTCAGCTATGCCTCACTGCTCTGGCTCACTTGTTCCCCATGCGTTTATTGAGTGCCTATTGTGTTTTAGGGCATAAGCAAAAAAGGCACAGTCTTCTGTTGATGCCATTGATGTTCCTCATGCAGGGAAGACAAAAGATAAGCAACTGAACAGGCAAGTAGAGTCTATAGTTCCAGGAAAGAGGAAACAATAAGCAGGACATGAGTGGGGATGGGAGAGATCTACTCACAGAAGACGCTCAGGAAATGTGTCTCTTTCCACTGGGGTGACATGAGAGCAGAGACCCAAGTGAATGAAGCTCTTTAGTTTATGATGGACATGACAATGAACTTGAACTTTGCAGACAAGCCAGCTTGTTTAAATCCTGGCTTTGCTACTTACCAGCTGGGTGACCTTAGAGGCCCTCTGCACCCAGTTTCCACACCTGTGGAATGAAAATAGTAACTTCAATTACTTCCACGGGGTTGCAGTGAAGACTGTGTGAATACACAGAAGTGTTCATACAGCAAGTGGTCACCATGCGCCGGCTAATTATTATGGTGGTTGTTGATGTGTTTGTTTTTTCACTATTACAGTAATTAATATATCCCCCAAATTGGGGGAGGGAGAGTAAAGTAAGTGAACGAGTTCCAAATAAATAAGAAAATGCTCAGGGAAGGCATAAATACAGGAGGCTACTCAGACTTTGAATTCTGGTTATCTTGATCCTTCCTTCCTTCCTCCTTCCCACCTTCCTCCTCCTCCCTCCCCCTCTTCCTTCCTTCTTCCCTGCTCCCCTTTTTTCTTTTTGTTAAATGCTTATCGAGAGCATAATATCTGTCAGGCTTTGTGTCAGTCAAGTAAACCCTGGGATCCACTCATAAGTATTAACAAAAAAGAAATCCTGCATTCGTTCATTCCTTCTTTCATCCACTCATTCCACAAGTATTTATTGGATACCTACTATGTGCCAGGCACTGTTCTAGGCTCTGGAAATTCAGCAGCGAGCTAAACAGATGAAAGCGTCTGTTCTCATGGAGTTGGGCAGAGACAGACAACTCATTGGTAAATGAGCCATGATGTAGTTATAATCATTTCATTAAGTGGGCTGATGTAATGGTTAATTTTATGTATCAACTTGAGGGCCCAAGACATGCCCAGATAACTGGTAACAGGAAGCTTCTGGGCATGCCTGTGAGAGATTAGCACTTGAATCAGTGGTGGTGCACTGATTCAGATGTGCTGCAATCTCTGGGGGTGCTGAGAGGAAACTGTCCTCACCAGTGTGGGTGGCACCATCCAAACTGTTGAGGGCCCAGATAGAACAAAAAGGCAGAGCAAGGGCAGATTCATTCTTTCTTCCAGAGCCCGGACACCCATGTTCTCCTGCCCTGGGGCATCAAAGGTCTTGGTTCTCCAGACTGGGGCTGACTGACCCCTCCAGCTTCTGGTCCTCCAGATTGCAGATGGCATAGCATGGGACTTCTCAGTCTCTGTAGTTACATGAGATAATTCTTACAATAAATCTCCTTGGGTGTGTCTCTATATATTATATTGGGTTTTTTTCTTTGGTGAACCCTGAATAATATAGCCAGGCTCAACCACAACGAGATGCCAACATAGCCATAAGCAGACCAAAAATACAAAGATGGAAAAAATGGAATGCTAGAGCATTCCGATATTATTGGTGCTGGCGTAGATAGTAAACAGTAACAGTAAATTAGATTTATAATCTACACCTGCACCAACCCTATGATCCAACAATTCTACCTTTAGATATTTACCCAAGGAAGACAAAGATGTATGTCCATGCTTGGAATTGTGCAAGACGGTTCAAGCAGCTTTATTCATAATAGTGCCAGGCTGGCGTCAAGGATTTCGAGATGGCTTGAAGTGTAAGAGGAAGTGTTTTTGCTGGGGCATTCTCCACTGGCTCCACTAAATCCACTGTCCATGGTTGTCTACCCAGACCTGGGATGCTGCCCTATAAGAGGTGCTCACTCTGCAATGGGGGAACTCCAGCAGGGGTTGCAGGGGCAGAGTCTCACAGTTCCCCTCCCCGGGGTTTCCTTTGGGTCAGCCCTGCCATCTGAATGGCCCTCCTCTTGTCACTGTGTCCAGGAGGCACATTCTCCTCTCACCCCTTCAGCTCCAGGTGTGGTCATGACCCTCAAGTCTAGCAGCCCCCCCCTCCAGCCCAAGCACCGGCCTCTGCATTTTCTCTACACCTTGGAGAGATAAATAATAAAACAAGCCGAGTAAAGTATTAATGGTAGAATCTAGGCAGCGTGTGTATGGGAATTCACTGTAAGATTCTTTCAACTCTTCTGTATGTTTGAAAATTTTTCATAATAAGTTGTTGGAGAAAATCTCAGCCTGAAACAAGCTTCTCACCCACCGGTTTGTCAGTCTCTTTTAGCTACAAAAGAAGACTTTGGTCACCTGGTAAAAAGTGTGTGGGAAGAGAGCTTTTATTTTAGGAATCACCTTGGCTGGTATGCAGGTGGCAGGGTGTACTCGTCATTTTTGGCTCTCTGCATGTGAACCCTGTTCTTATTCAGAAAGAAGTTCCTGTCAGTCTGAACCTCAGTAGAAAGTCTGGTTTTGCCCCTCTCAGTGGAGGGAAAGGTATTCTGTCCATCCCACCATTTGAGGTAGAGAGTGGGCACAGGTCTCAGGGCCTCCCTTCCCTGTAGTCCCACGTGCAACTTCTACCCTCGGAGGGTTAAGGTAAAGATGCAGGGAGCTATGCTCCGTGTCTTTCTAACTGGCTGCCCCAATGGGCTGATTCTGGGTCTCTGTCCTTTGCCTCTGTACCCTCAGTTCCTGTCTATTCCCACAGCTTGATATTCTAATCTTTTCTTAGATTTCATGAGGTTTTTTGTTAATGCTTAAAGTATTTATTTATTTACTTGTAATTGTTTGGCACCATTGCTGGGAAGAGAAGAATATACGTATAGGGGCCAGGCACAGTGGCTCACACCTGTAATCCTAGCACTCTGGGAGGCCAAGGTGGGTGAATTGCTTGAGTTCAGGAGTTCAAGACCAGCCAGACCCCTACCCTACAACAACAACAACAACAAATAGAAAAAATCTAGCTGGGCATGGTGGTGGGTGCCTGTAGTCCCAACAAATCAGGAGGCTGAGGCAGGAGTATTGCTGGAGCCCAGGAGTTTGAGGTTGCTGTGAGCTAAGCTAAGGTCATGACACTCTAGCCTGGGTGACAGAACAAGACTCTGTCTGAAAAAAAAAAATCAGAAAAGAAAAAAGAATATACATATAGGAATAGATTTATTCGGTCTTAAGCACTAATTTTCGATTTTATGTAATAGCATCAGAGTGTTTCGAAAAGCAGTTTTACCAATTATTTTTCCAGCTTTATTGAGGTAAAACTGACACATAAAAATTGTATATATTTAAGGCATAAAATGGGATGCTTTGATACACATATGCATTGTGAAATGGTTACCACAATGAAGCTAATTAACATATTCATCACCTCACATGGTTACTATTTGTGTGTGTGTGGTGAGAACCCTTAAGATGTATTCTTTTTTAAAAAAAAAAAGATCTACTCTCTTAGCAGTTTTCAAGTGTATGATACATTATTTAACCTTGTTGTACAATGGACCTCATGAACTTGTTCTTCCTGCCCCAAATCTCCTCAGCTCCCTCCTCCACCCCAAGCCCCCTAACCACCTTTTGCTTCTGTGAGTCTGACTTTTTTACATTCCACAGAGAAGTGAGATCATGCAGCCTGTGTCTTTCCGTGGCTCAATTTACATTTACAATGCAAATTTATGATGTCCTCCAGGCTTGTCCATGTTGTAAATGACGATTCCCTTTCTCCTTAAGACTGAATAGTATTCCACTGTGTGCACATACCACATTTTCTACTTAGGCTGGTCCATATCTTGGCCATTGTGGATCTCTTTGCTATCTCTTTGACATACTGACTTTATTTCCTTTAGCTATATACCCCTATGCCAGAGCATATAATAGTTCTATTTTAATTTTTTTCACTAAGGATTTATGCTCTTACAAATAATGTGTAAGAGCTATTGTAGATTTGTTTTGCCAAAATTTTATATTATTGGGCCTTTTAATTTTGCATGTCTGGTGACTTGTGGGCATACATGGTATCTCATTCTGGTCTCAGTTATGGTTTCTTTGCTTATTCTTGAGACTAGACACCTTTGCATATGTTGATGTGCCATTCGTGTTGTCTTTTCTCTGGTTGCCTTCATATCCTTTTCATGTTTGTTGATTGGATTCCTTGACATTACTTTGTTATTGATTTGTAACAATTTCAAGTGAAGGCACAACACAGGGAATGCAATTATTTCTGATTTTTGAAAAGGTTCCAAAATACTCTCTCTCCCTAGAATAGTGGTTCTCAAAGTGTTCCCCAAACAATAGCACCACTGGCACCTGCAAAGTCATTGGAAATGCAATTTATCAGGCCCCACTTTAGACACCCCGAATCACCCCCAGATGATTCTGATGCACACTAAAAGTTTAGAACCACTGACTTGAAGGATGAAATTCACAGAATTCAACCTGGCAGTTGTGGTGGGCTAAATAACACCCTACATCCACCTACCCAAAGATGTTCATGTCCTAATCCCTGGAACTTGGGAATACATTGCCTTGCATAGCAAAAACAACTTTGCGATGTGACTGAGCTCTCTTCGTCTGGCTTATTTCACTTGACATAATATCCTTCAAGTTCCTACAAGTTGTTGACAAGATTTTCCCTTGTTTCTTTCTTGAGGCTGAGTAGTATTCTATTGTCTAAATAGTATAAACCACATTTTAAAAATTCAGTCCTCCATTAATGGGCACTTTGGGCCGGGTGCAGTGGCTCATGCCTGTGGTCCTAGCACTCTGGGAGGGAGTTCAAGATCAGTCTGAACAAGAGTGAGATCCCATCTCTACTAAAAATGGAAAAATTAGCCAGGTGTGGTAGGTGCCTGTGGTCCCTACTTGGAAAGCTGAGGCAAGAGGTTTCCTTGAGCCCAGGAGTTTGAGGTTGCTGTGAGCTATGATGCCACAGCATTCTACCCAGGGTGACAGAGTAAAATTCTGTCTCAAAAAGGGAGGGGAGAGGCACTTTGGTTGTCTCCGTATCTTGATTATTGTGAATAATGTTGCAATTTCTGACACAGGAGTGCAATTTCTCTGTAATACACAGATTCCATTTCCTTTGGGGATATACTGGTCTGCAGGTTGTGGTGGTGGTGGGGGTTTAACTAGGCCAAAGGTGATGTGTTATAACTGGATTTCAGACAACTTATATCAGCCATGAAAATGATGGTAATTATATTAATCAAATTGGTGACAAAGTCCTGGTCACATTTCCTGTTTCACATCCCATCCTCTCATTCACCTGGGACTCTAGTCTCAAGGGACAGCTCAGTAGCCCTGGAGTACACACAGCCCCTGCCATAATGTCCTGTTTCATCAGAGGCCAAGTTCAAGCACCCTGCATGCGCCCAACTCAGTGCAGGCAAACCTGTGTCTTGCAATCCTCAATGTCAAGCTCTCGCCTAACATATTAAAGTGCTCAGTGGACACCTGTGTCCCATTTCTCCCTCCCGCTGGCTGTGCCCAGTGGCATCTGGACAGATTGCCTCTCCCCACCAAAAATTGTACTCCTGGGCAGCCCCAGCCCAGCTTATCCACCTCGGTTTCCAATGCTGAACACAGGATGCAGAAGGGAAGAATATGAAGGGAAGGCATAACAGATGCGAAGGGTCACAAGAAGACCACATCAGAAGATAGTGGGACAGTGCCATAACTCATGCATTCCTCAGATTTCCTCAAAGCGATCTTGTCCATCAGAAGGTGAAAGGACAAATGAACTCTTGCACATCTAGGCAACAGAATAATAATTAACAGTAAAAAGAAATGAGCTAGCAAGCTACAGAGAGGTAGGGAGGAACCTTCAATGCATATTACAAAGTGATGGAAGCCAATTTGAAAAGGCTGAAAAAGGTATGATTCCTTCTCTGTGACAATCTGGAAAGACAAAACTATGGAGGTAGTAAGAAGGTCAGTGGTTGCCAGGAGCTGGGGGGCAGGAGGGATGAATAGATGGAGCCCAGAAGATATTTAGGGCAGTGGCTCAACTCTGTGTGATACCGCAATGGTGGACACGTGTCACCGCACGTTAGCCCCGACCCACAGAATGAATGCAGTGCACTGAGAGAACCCTGATGCCAGCTGTGGACTCTGGGTGGCAACAATGTGTCTGTGCAGGTTCAGGAACTGTAACAAACGGCCTGACTCAGGGGCAGGGTGGTGACAATCTGGGTGGCTTTGCCTGAGTGGGGGCAGGGAGTACATGGAAAGTCTCTGTACTTTCCTCAATTTGGCTGTGAGCTCAAAACTACTATAAAAAATAAAGTGTATTTAAAAAACTAATTTCTTACCCTGGGCACTTTTGATATTTGGGGCTGGATGATTCTCTGTCTTTCCACTGGGGCCCAGCAGCATCCCTGGCCCCCACCCACTACCATGCCAGGTGTTTGCCCTATCCTCAGAGTTGTGACAATTGAAAATGTGTCCAGACATTGCCTAATGCCTTTGTCTGGGACCCTTCTATTATCACCACTGATGCCTTGACTACGTGATAATTGCCCGTCAGATTCCGGGGACTCAACTCTAATTACCCAGCTGGTTCTGGGAGCTCCCGGCACAATTACCCAGCTGGTCCCTGAGACCGTGCCACGATTTCCTGGCAGATGCAGTGACTCTACGTAATGATAGGCCCGTTTCTAGGACCCCGACATAGTTATCTGGCCATTTATAGAAGTCCAATAGTAATTATTCTGGCAACTTGTTTTGTTTATTACGTAGAGTGCCATTGGGGCCTTCAACATTTCAGTCCCTCTTCTGGGTACCAGGGATGTAGATGGAACTTTGATTTTATCCTGAAAGAACTTACAGGGCATTGAGAAGAGAGGAGAGAAAGCAAGATATTGTGTCACAGAACTTAGTAGGAGCACAGAGGAAGACCACCTGGACATCCATGTACAGCTGTGTAGGTTGTGTACTTTACAACTGTGAGGTCACTGTACCACAAACTGTGAGTGTGAGGAACCTTGTCAGTCTTCCAGGGCAGGTTTCCAGGGCTCATTCAGATGCAGAGCTACGGCAGGTTGGAGGAATCCTGACTCCTAGGAAGAAGGCAGCAGGAATTGCTGAGGATATGTGAAAGCTAATGAGGTGACACACCCCCAGCCTGCTCTGCTCTGCTTTCAAGTGGAAGTTCAGGAAAAAGGGTCCCTGAATAGCATGTTCTATTGGGGCCATTCATGTCACTTTTTTTTTTTTTGAGACAGAGCCTCAAGCTGTCCCCCTGGGTAGAGTGCTGTGGCATCACAGCTCACAGCAACCTCCAACTCCTGGGCTCAAGCAAGTCTCCTGCCTCAGCCTCCCAAGTAGCTGGGACTACAGGCGCCCAAAACAACGCCCAGCTATTTTTTGGTTGCAGCCGTCATTGT
>CAUYQV010179181.1:0-20755 GCA_963574575.1 Galagoides demidoff
TAGTCCCAGCTACTTGGGAGGCAGAGGCAGGAGACTCACTTGAGCCCAGGAGTTGGAGGTTGCTGTGAGCTGTGATGCCATGGCACTCTACCCAGGGGGACAGCTTGAGGCTCTGTCTCAAAGAAAAAAGAAAGAAAGAAAAAGGCAGGTTCAAGCTCAGTGTCGGGGAACAAAGAGTGAGGCATGGGCAGTAGCTGCTTACCTGTGTGGCCCTGTATTCTCTCACTGAGTTTTGCTCCAAGGAGGTCCCAAACAAGCAATTCACCAGACTGACTTCCAGATAAAACAGAATTTCCATCCCAGATGAAGCACCTGCAGGAATGAGTTTAGAAATACCCATTTCATCATCAGGAAGGGAGGGATATGTTACACTGGCCAGTCAACGTAAGCCTGAGTGAAGCAAGCTCTACCTCTGGGGCTCCTCTGACGTCAAAGAGGAGATGAGCATCCCTGTCTGCACGTCGATTACATTGAGACAGGCATCTGCTCCTGTGCTGAGGACATGGCGACCATCTGCAACACAAGGTAAGGCTCACGTGTGGGGCGCAGCTTCAGAATGGGTTTAAATGATGCTGAATTTTTTTTCTGAATCCACTGGCCTAATCACTTTCTTTTTCCTTGAGATGATTGTACTTAAGTAATTTAACCATCCTCACCTTGAAATGCTTCTGTTTGTTTCTAACACACTGGGATGAAATTATACATCTGATAAATTAATTTCTCTAATGACTTGAGGGATTAAGAAAAATCTCCAATCTTGCTTTTCCACGAGGTATAAATGCCTCAAGTGTCCTGCCAGGAAGCAGCCTTAGCTCTTTTATCAGGAGAGTGCTTTCATCTTTGTAAATTTTATTGTATACTTCAAAATTAATACTATTGTTTATCTCAAACTCCAGATGTACCCAGTATCATCCAAAAGGGTAATACGTACCTGGGCTAAAAGCAGTATCAAATACAATCCCTGAGTGACATGGAATCTGGTGCAATAAGGTGGCCGTTGAGAGGTCCCAGATATTCACTGTACCTTCTTTGGTGCCAGAAACCAACAGTGTGCTTGCAGCATTTAAACTGATTGTGTCTACCTATGGAGGAAAACACATCAATAAATATTCCACTCAGAATTATGCTCATTAGCTACATTTCTCTAGACGGATTAAAATATGTGATCATAATGATCCGGATCAAATGCCACTGCGCACTGTGCTGGTGTAGCCAATGCAGCTATGTTTTGACATCCTCCTTTTGAATGATAATTCATTTAAAAATGAAATCAATGGGTGGCACCTGTGGCTCAAAGGAGTAGGGCGCCAGCCCCATATGCTGGAGGTGGCGGGTTTAAACCCAGCCCCAGCCAAAAAAACCCGTAAAAATAAAATTAAGTTCTTCAGATGCTAGGGAATACAAATAGAAATGAAAATGAAGTATTGCTGAGGTGAATGTAATACCATCTTAAAATAGCTTAAAACTGACAGAATAAAGTCTACAATTTATTATTTATGGAGTTCTGAATAAAAAATTGTAGTGTGGTAGGTGCCAACTGCCTGACTCACAGCTGATCCATGATCATTTGAGGGATTGGGGGAGGCTATCAAGGTTATACTTGTATACTATCGTGAATTCCATATTCAGTATCTCTCAGTCCCAGTTAATCTGAAGACCCTGACAATTAGGAATCAACACATCATCAGAGAAGAGGCAACACTGTGAACTATAGCACGAAGACACAGCACTGACCCCGTGAAAATAGGGCCAGCAGGCAGCACGCCCTCAGTCATCCAGACAGCAGCTCACCGTCCCTACTGTCCCATGGGCATCTCAGGGCAGACCCCCCAACCCCCTTCTGGGTCAGTAAACATGAAAGGCGGTATGTCCCATCTTGTTTCCCCAAAGAGCATGAGAGCACCCAAATATTCAACATCTGCCCACAAATTAATAATTTTGGAAATCTAGTTAGATGATAGCTAATTCTCAGATGTGCAAAGACACTACTTGGAGAAAAAAAAAAAGTAGACTGGCAAACCTAAAGAGTCAACCCAAAGAAAAGAAAATATTATCTCTAGTAAGCCAGATAAAGCAAAGGAACAGTTTTAAACAGACTAAAGCAAGATCACCCTCCCCTCCACTCCCCTGGACTTTCAAGCTCAGATTTGTGCGGTTGGGTCGCTGGTACTCACGCTGACATCATGTTCCAGCTCAGCCAGCAAGTCAAAGTGGTGTCTTTTAGTGCCCGGCATCTCTGCAGGAACACAAGACCACACCTAGGACGAAACACATTGCAGGTGTTTTCAAATATTTAATATAAAATTATTTCCAATGTTTTCAGGAAAAACTCTCAGGCAATTTCCATTTAACAAACTTGTCAGTAAAGTTAAGCTGAATAATGCTCCACTCCTCCTCCCCAGGGCCTGTGTATACTTTTCCTCCCAGGGAACATTTGCCACAGACTAGTATCTGTCTCCATCTCAGTTACACCTGCTGTGATTTCAGCAATATGTGAACTAAGGAAATTTAAGTGCAGAAGTGCAGTGTTGAGAACACTATTAATGTTTTGAGAAGACTCGAAAGGGAAGTCACCTCTAAAAAATAATTGAAATTAGGGATGGGCAAGTAAACTTATTTAAAGAATATAGGAAAAAAATCCTGAAAAACTCCTAAGGAATTCTAACAATTTTAGGTTCTTTTACTTAAATACAAATTGGAAACTGAAAATGATGAATGCTGGGATGGTTTATATAGGATTCCAAAGAGCCAGCATAGTCCTACATCAAAACGGTGAATGCTTCCTTAGTTGCCAAACACATTAAGTAATTAAATGGTGAATGAATGTGCATTGCTGTGTTTTAAGTTTAAATAATATGTCATCTTTTAAGGATTCTGCACCTTAACTTGACATTTTCTGATTACACATTACATACACATTATTATCCCAGGAAGAACTTACAACAGTAGCATTTCCTGGAATTGATCAACTAATAGTTCCCATCATGTCAGACAAAAGGGGGCTGCTACTGAACATGTCCCTACCCCTGTGCGACCCAGTGAGCCCTGGACCATTCAATCCCCAGTGGCACATACACTACAAAAATCATGATAACTTTCTTCTCATATTAAGTGTAGGAATTTTTTTAAAACCCAGACAAGAGCATTCAATAGCTGTATATCACTTACCCACTTTGTGAAAAAGAATGAGATAACTGAAAATATTAACAACAAGTAGTTGAATGGTTTATAATATATATATATATATATATATATATATATTTTTTTTTTTTAGACAGAGCCTCAAGCTGTCCCCCTGGGTAGAGTGCTGTGGCATCATAGCTCACAGCAACCTCCGACTCCTGGGCTCAAGCGAGTCTCCTGCCTCTGCCTCCCAAGTAGCTGGGACCACAGGTGCCCGCCACAACACCTGGCTATTTTTTGGTTGCAGCCATCATTGTTGTTTGGCAGGTCTGGGCTGGATTCGAACCCACCACCTTAGGTGTATGTGGCTGTCGCCTTAGCCACTTGAGCCACAGGCCCCGAGCCTATAATATATATTTATATGTACAAACATTTTAAGTTAAAAATTACATATAAACCTTCACTGTAGAATCCCATGATGCAGAATATAGCCTGTTGTCATGCCAACATATCTTGCTGACAGCATCATCATGTCCCATTAATGTGCCTTGGCGTCTTCCAAATGCTATGGAATAAAAATAGCTAAAAGATAATGAGAAGTATTAAACCAGTACTCCAGCATAATTGTAAGACCCTAAGCCCATATTTAAGAATATTATATTGTTTAATTTTGTACTTACTAAGGCCCACTAGGATTAAAAATTGCTTATTCTCATATTAAACCAAAATATCCAAAATCTCATTTAAAAGTAGAAATTTCTGCTCATCTATGTCTCAATTTAAAACCTAAGAGAAAGACAGAGTCCATCTGGAGAAATTACTGGATTCTAACAATCGCATTTAACTCCGACAACACTGTCCCCATCTCTAGCATCTGTTCCCTTCAGGGAACAGTGCAGCCTCCTGCCAGGGGATGAAGTCTGTCTTTTCACACCTCAGATCTGCAGAGACAGCTATTCTGCATGAAGAATCACAAAGGAAGTACGCAGATACATACACATTATTATCCCAGGAAGAACTTATGACAGTGGCATCTCCTGGTAAAAGTAAACAAGATGATAAAGCCTGAAATACAAATGCATTGACATTAACAACTTATAATATTGTAATCCCTAACATGGTTTAATTAAATTCTCCTAAAACTTAATGCTCAAATTTTCTTTATGGCAGCTTTCCTCAGATTTATCCAGGTTTTCTCAACTGGCTAATTCTGGATACAGAATTTCCTCCAGAATGTCAGAAGGAATGTCCACGTGTGTCAGTGCACACAACCTTACTTAATGGCTCTCAGAGGTTCTGGCAGCCTCGCTGCCCTGGGTGGAGGAATCTTAATTAACTCTTGAGTCTTAAATTGCAGGGCAGCTGGGTTGGGGACAACCCTCGAAAATCCAAGTGCCCTCTCTGGATTGCTGTCTTGCATGGATAAAGGAACTTTTGGATGACTTACATAAAAACAACATGTGCTCTTTCAGAAGAACTGGTTTTGTCACATTAGGTATCCTACCAACTCAGAAATATGTCAAGTTATTTTAAGAAGTGCATAAACATTTAGTCCAATAGTTTTTTTTTAAAGGAAAGATTTATGAAGAATTCTACTGGGTAGCTCTTTAAGTACTTTTGTTTCTTTATTTTGTTTTCCTTCTGTTGAATTTGTTTTTAACCGAGGTATGGGACAGGGGGTTGGAAATGTCACTGTGGGGTATGGGATAACCATCACTCATAGGGAATGTCCATTCTAATCTTCCTGGGGAGCTTTTTTAAATTTTATTTTATTATTATTAAATCATCACTATGTACATTAATGCAGTCATGGGGTACAGTGTGCTGTTTTTATATACAATTTGAAATATTTTCATCAAACTGATTGACATAGCCTTCATGGCATTTTCTTAGTTATTATGTTAAGACATTTATATTCTATATTTAGAAAGATTCACATGTACCCTTTCCTGGGGAGCTTTGTGGAACTTTTTCTTCTTCTTGGGGTAAGTGTGTTTAACAAAAAATGAAATCGGCTTGATACCCTTTGCACAATGGTTATGATGCCAGCCACATACACTGAAGGTGGCAAGTTCAAACCCGGCCTGGGCCAGTTAAACGATGACAACTGCAACAAAAAATAGCCAGGCATTTTGGCAGGCACCTGTAGTCCCAGATACTTGGGAGGCTGAGGCAAGAGAATTGCTTAAGCCCAAGAGTTTGAGGTTGCTGGGAGCTGTGATGCCAGAGGACTCTATGGAGGAGGGCAACATAGTGAGACTGTCTCAATTAAAAAAAAAAAAATGAAATCACAACGGTATGAGAAACAAACAACCTAAAAAAATTTTTTTAATTAAATTTAGAAGTAATCTAACTAATTAAGGTCTGATGTAATATACACAGGAACAAATTCGATTTTAGGGAGAAATGAAATATGATTATATATAGGGTGTCCATAAAGCTTGTGTGCAGTTTAAATAGATAACTGCACACAAACTTTATGGACACCTTGTATCTGTGTATAAAACAAAACACTACATGAATTTCTATCATACTACTACTAATAAAGTGAACTCACCATATTTGAAAATGATATACTTCTTTGTAGCATTTTAGATTCTTTAGAAAACATCTTCAAGGTAGAATCTAATTTAGTAATGAGAAAAGAGACATATAAGAAAAGATTTCAAACATGCCCTGTTGCTCCTGAAGGCCAACAGGCATAATTCTGTGGAAAACTGGGTTTATGTGGGGCTAAATGATCAAAGGCCTCCCCCAACATTTAAATTCTATGATCTGAAACTCCTTGACAAAGAAGTCAATTTAAAACCCAACACAGGCTTGGCGCCT
Organism: Galagoides demidoff; assembly: GCA_963574575.1. NCBI lineage: Eukaryota > Metazoa > Chordata > Mammalia > Primates > Galagidae > Galagoides > Galagoides demidoff. The sequence goes on from CAUYQV010179181.1 coordinate 5,953, forward strand.
GTGGCTCAAGCGGCTAAGGCGACAGCCACATACACCTAAGGTGGCGGTTTCGAATCCAGCCCGGGCCTGCCAAACAACAATGATGGCTGCAACCAAAAAATAGCCAGGCGTTGTGGCGGGCGCTTGTGGTCCCAGCTACTTGGGAGGCGGAGGCAAGAGACTTGCTTGAGCCCAGGAGTTGGACACTGCTGTGAGACGTGATGTCACAGCACTCTACCCAAGGGGACAGCTTGAGGCTCTGTCTCAAAAAATAAAATAAAATAAAATAAAACCCAGCACAGATGAGGCTTACTATTGACATTTGCAGCATGACTGATCATAGAGGTAAGCCTAATTGATATAAACTAAAAGTTATAGAGGATGAAAACAGCAATTTTACAATTAATATTAAAACAGAGATTTTAATATTAAAGAAAACAAAAAGTTCTTGGCAATTTAAGTTTAAAAAAAATAATAAATAGCTCAATTATAGTGTTCAAACCTTGTTCCAAATAAGCATTTATAAAAGGGAACCACTAACTTTCTAAATAATAATAAAGTAGGAATTAAAAATCCAAGCTTTTAATTTCCTTGCCGAACAGAAGACTTAAAAGTTTACCAAAACAACCTCTAAAAACTGAGATTCACAGAGCACAATGCTCTAATGTGCTTCAAAAATGCCATACCTGTGATATGTAACAATCCATTTCCTAACTTATAAACATACAACATGACAAATAAAATATCAGAATAAGCTTTAAGTAACATCTTCTATATTGTAAAACTTTATTATTTCAACCTAATAACACCAACACACAGAAGTCCTGAGAATTTATAAACATGAGTCTCACTCAGTAAGACATTCTTCTGAATTTTTTTTTTTTTTTGAGACAGAGCCCTCAAGCTGTCCCCGTGGGTGGAGTGCTGTGGCATCACAGCTCAGAGTAACCTCAAACTCCTGGGCTCAAGCGAGTCTTCTGCCTCAGCCTCCCAAGTAGCTGGGACCACAGGCGCCCGCCACAACGCCCGGCTATTTTTTGGTTGCAGCCATCATTGCTGTTTGGCGGGCCGGGGCTGGATTCGAACCCACCACCTTAGGTATAATATGGCTGGCACCTTAGTCACTTGAGTCATAGGCGCCGAGCCCATTCTTCTGAATTAACGTGAAAACAAAAACAGGAATGGACACCACAGCCCCTGAGTTTTCCCTGAGTTTTCCCCGAGCTGTATCATTAGCTCTGATAATCCTCCCAAACTGGCTTCAGATTCTGTTAGGCAATTCTGAATACTGGCCACAAAGTCTATTCAAGATGATTAACCTGGGGCGTCCTACAGAAAACCATGAATCAGCCAGGTGAGTAAAGTTTCTTTTTTCTCCGAGCATTCTGCATATCTGAGGAAGAAATGCAACTCAGAGGTGCCCATCAGGCTACACACAGTAACACGGGTTACAAAAGTTTGAACATGAGAAGGAACAAACAGAAAGAAACGGAAGCTCTGACTTTGTAAGAGCTTTTCAAGCACAAGGAAGTACCATAGCCTCAGAGCTGTGGGCCTGATGCTCATAAAATGCAGTTTGCAGGGTCACACAAGAACAATGAGCTGAAGGGTTTAACAGACCAAGCCAGACAAATCTGGCTGAGAACATGGGCTTTGCTTCAAGATAAGGCATTCTATTAGGTGCTGTAAACTCAGCAAACTCAGAAGGTAGAAATGCTGGCAAAACAGACCGCTTCCTTCTATCAGAGAGGCAATTCGGGGACCCTGGTGTGGCCCAGCATGGACACTGCCGCCATGTTCTATGCTTTGTAGAAAATCCTGTTTTATACCATCTGGGATAGCATTTGAAAGAGAAAAGAAATGAAAGGCTATAAATGATAAACCAGTGGAATCTGAGAGTCAGTGACTGATTTATCTGGAAGCATTTAGTTGGATAGCACCTTTTCTTAATGGATGAAAAAAATCTAATTTCCTATACTAACAACTAAAGAAAAGAAGCTAAGGATTAGTCATCTTATCACAGAAGCAGGAAGAGAATATTACCCTTTTCACCTCTACATCCACCAGCAGGCCAACTCAGTGCTCTGAGTGTGACAGAGACAAGAGGCACTTTCATAACGCCGTACTGCACGGATCACCAGAGGAAAGCACTGGTGGGTATAGCAAGAGATACCCTCTGCTTAGCTGTTATCTTTTCAGATGAAGACAGCCAATACCAGTTATTGAAATAGAGTTACCAGTCATATACCCAGGGTTTCTGTTAACATCGATAATGTATTAAGCACATTAATTAGACATGAATTAGACTTCAAGCTAAATCCTACAACAAACACCCTGGAGAAACATAGAGGTGTCCCAGAGGTTGCCCATAAAGTTGCTGTATACAGAACAAATGGGAAACTGTAGCTAAATGGAACTTTATTTACAAAATAGTCATTACAGAACTTCACAAAATATTTACAAAATATTCTCTATGTGTTAGCCACCTCTTTGTAAAATTTTTAACAAATATTTTGTACATAAAGGTCCATTTAGCTACAATTTCCTATTTTCCCTGTGTGTGGTGAACTTAGGGGTGACCTTTGGGATACTGTGTATGCTGAATGACAATACTGAAAACCCTAACAACAAATCAGCATTTCCACAAACCGACACAATACCCCTGTGTGACACAACACTTGTACTCAAGGTGGAAGCCAGTGGGAAGACCTGACACCCTCATGGCGGACAGGAAGGACCCTGACCATGAGAGGCTCTTGCCATCTAGTAGCCTCAATTCTAGGAAACCATCTCAGCAACTGAAAGGCATTTCCTTATTGTTTCTGGCAAACTACAATGGAACTTTATGTAATCTAACACAAATAAAGTGTTCTAAATGTGTTTTACGTGTAGACAGAACAGGTAAATACAGCCCTGACCCGGAGCTGAGACCCTTATCACTGTGGCCAAGCCACTGGGCAGGTGGGAAAACCAACCTTGTGATGTCGTGAACACTGAAGACCCATTGCGAGAGACTGCTATTCCAGTAACTGCCCTGTTTAAAGACAAAGTTTTACAAATTACTATTTAGCATGTGTTAGGACATCCTCTCTGTTTCAAGCCCTTGTTTTAATTTCACCAAGTTTCCTTAACTTTTTGCCACACAGCCTGTCTGCTGGATCTGTGCCAGCACATACCTGTAGCTACCAAACCAGTGCCTGGAGACTGGCAGTGATGTTCTGGTGACACCTGTCCTGTGTCTAGAAAGCACTGCCACCGCCCGCCTCCCCCCCCCCAGCTTCTACAGCCGCCACACTAGCTGTTTAACATACCTACTCCCAACATTCCTGACAACTGGAAAATGCTTCTCCTATAGTTACGCCTTATCTGGCCATCACCAGAGGGCCTGAAACCCTTCTTTACAGCACTTGACTTGCTCCTTACTGAATCTCATTTGCCCAGCACCCTCCCGTGAAGGAGACAACGATTCTAGAAACTCCTCTCACAGGTTCCTCCTTGTCTTCCCTGCCTTGGCTTACACAGTCTCTTACGTTGAGAAAAGAAAAGCCCTTGTTACACAGCACAGGCAGAGCTGCAGCTTCTCTCCAGGGGCTGGGCTCCGACTTGGAGCCCTGTATCAGCTGAGACCAGCCCCCCCCAGGCACACCCACGACCAAAGGACTAGACAGGCTGCCATGGCCCTGGGGCAGGACAGGGAGCCACTCACCAAGACTGGGTTTTCTCCCCATACAAGGCTGGGCCAAGTTAGGCCAGTGCTTCTCAAGCCTTTCTTCCAGAGCACATGAATTTTCTTACTGATAGAGGATGGGGAACATTCATGTGCCCTCCAGACCCACTGGCAAGCCCAATTTCTTTGAAGTATAGTTATTATTTTAAAATTATTTTTTTTAATTTATTTTTAATTTTTTTATTATTATTATTTTTTTTACCAAATCATAGCCGTGTACATCAATGCAATCAAGGAGTACAATGTACTGGTTTTACATACAATTTGAAATGCTTTAATCAAACTGGTCAACATAGCCTTCACGGTATTTTCTTAGTTATTGTGTTAAGACATTTGTATTCTACACTTAGTAAATTTCACATGTACCCTTGTAAGATGCACCGTAGGTGTGGTCCCACCAATTACTTTTAAATTATTTTAAAATTCTTGTGAACTTTGCAATGTACTCCCTCCCCCCATGTATATCTCCATGTTTATCGTTTTGTTTTGTTTTTTGCAGTTTTTGGCTGGGGCTGGGCTTGAACCCACCACCTCCGGCATATGGGGCCGGTGCCCTTCTCCTTTGAGCCACAGGCACTGCCCCATGTTTATCATTTTTTAACAAGACATATTTCCTCCCACATTATCAGTAAACTGGATATATCATCCTACGCTGCCTCCTGCATGAAGACCTTATCTTGTACCTAGAACGACAGACTGCAGGCACGGCAGTACCGTGGCCACCACAAATTACACAGTGCCTTACTTTGCCTTATTACGTCGACCTCAGGTAAGACCACCGTGGACATTTGGGGGCGTAAAAAACAATCAAGATAACCTTAAAAGGAAACCTTCCCCCAGACGCAGGTTAAAATAGTTTAACCCCATTCCCAGACCCTAACTTTTGTGAGGACTACGGCCAGCTGAAGGGCAGCACAGAGGTGTCTTACTCTTTGTGGATTTTATACTGCTCATGTAACTGAAGTTTGGTGATGTTACTCCAGGCCAGTGTTTTGCTTTCTTCAGTGAGGTCTTCGAAAGACTCTTCACCTGGAGAGACTGCACAAAATCATTGTTAAGTCAATTAAATTGTTAACAGACAACAGCCTCAGTTTTATTTCCTGTTAAAATCAAACAACCAACCAAGAAAACAAAATACCCCAACAAAATATAACTGCTTTGGAATGTACTTCTTAAAGATATTTCCATGGTAGTCGAGGAGAACATTGTGTAGAAAAAGATCAAAAGTATTTTTGAACACTAGAGTCTTAATATTTTTATCAATGTTTGCAAAGTTTTCACTTGGCCACTAACTTAAGAATTTTAGGAAATATAAGACTAAGTAATCATTTCCTTGTCAGCATTTAAAAAAAACAAAAACAAAAAAAACAACAGTTACCTAAGAATGCTACGGGGTTGCTTTGGTTGGGAGGCGGAGAAAGCAGAAATGAAATCAGTTACCCTAAGTGCCTCTGGACAGGAGTAATCCCTTTACTTTTGCTTTAAGAAGGGCTGGAGCAATGGCCCTCTTACACTATCACATGACGGTGTATGGCCTGGTGACTCAGCAAAGCACTGGCTGAAATGGCATCACAAGGTAATCCCATGACCTCCCTGACTGAACCGTCTAGAGCATTATCTCTTCAAGAAGCACACCAGGCCAGCGCCCTGGGTCACAATGTCCAGGAGGCTACTCCTCCATGCTTGACAGAGTGCTCAGTTGTGTGGGCTTAAGAGGCCTGGATGGGGGGAGAACTGGAGAGAAAAGGTATGTTTGCTCCCAGTGTTCCAGACAGTGTTAAATCCTCTTGGGAGCTTGTAGGTTTGAGGCTATCGTTTTGAAATGTAAAACACAGATAACTGGATCAAGGTGAGTGTTCTTTTTTCCTTTTCAAACGCTAGATGCAAGAACTTGATCCCTGGGTTCACTTTAGCACCCAGCACATACATGCCTGGCACAGTGTCTGTCAATTAATTAAGAAAACAGTAAAGAAAATAGAGCACTCTGAACTCAAAACGTAGCTACGGAAGAGGAGAATTATGGACAGAGGTGGGCAGGCAGTGACTGTTTAGGTGGCTGTGGCCAGGACCATAACTAAAAATGAAACACCACCTTGGAAGACACACAAAAGAGAGAGAACTATACCAAAACAAATATGGTCAACACCCACCCACATTAAACTGCCAAGAAATAAAAGTTATTTGATTTTCCTTAAAGTCAACAGCTAAAAACAAACACCACCACCAAGAACAACATTTGTGTTCAGAGCTGCGGGAAGCGGCTAAAGCACGGTCACCTCCAGGCAGCGCCCCAGTCAGGCCTCCCGGGAAATTTCTCTGCGGAATTTTCAGAAACAGCTTAGCCACAAAAGAGAAACAGAAGCACTCACATTTATTCTCTTCACAAAATTTACCTGGGGAAAATGCCACAGATGCATTATAACTGGATGTCTGGGGCAGACTTGTGAACTTTGAGGTGATCCTTCGAGGATGTGGGGTCACAAACAGCTGCTTTGGGGTCTGCCCAAATTCCAAGATTTGGGTCAGCATGGCTACTTTCTCATCAGGATCTTCGATGCTTTAGGATAGACACAGATAGTGGAGCTCGAGTTCCTTGCACACTTCTCAAATAATACCGATCAACAGGGGAGATGGAATCTCAAATAATATAGCAACTATGGGCCAGGACTGTCTGAACAACATCACAGATCTTTATAGCATTGTCTGAGGCTCAGTAACATTAGAGTGAAAGCAAGCTGTAACTCATTGTTAAATTTCCAGACCTTAACACTCTCAAACAACTGCATTAATCATTTAGATACAGAGGCATTTTATAACTCGAGTAGAAATTCCTTACTTAAATGTACCTGTTTAAGTCTACACCTCCTTCATAGGTCAGGGGATGAAATACTGCAAGAGACACAGAAAACATACTGAAAGATGTACTATTTAGTACACATATGTACACCTTGTTCAGAATATAAAATTATTAAAATTTGCATCCAAACTGTTGGCAAAACACACTAATATCCAACTTCTGTAAATATCAATTTGAATTACCATCTTCTGAGGTACAAAGATCTACTTGGCAAGTGAGAAGACCTGTTATCTCCTCCAGGGAAGCGGGAGTCACAGTGTTTGCTGAACTGGGCACTGCCCAGTGAGAAACCAGGTCTGCACTTCCAGCTGCAGTTCCATGTCACCAGCTCTACACAGTGTGGAAGCACAGAGGCTGGGGGAGCACAGAAACGGGAGCACGGAGGCAGGGGGAGGATGGAGGCAAGGGGAGCACAGAAGCAGGGGGAGCCCAGAGGCAGGGGGAGCACAGGAGCAGTGGGAGCATAGAGGCAGGGGGAGCACAAAGGTGGGGGAGCACGAAGGTGGGGGAGCAAGGAAGCAGCAGGAGCACAGAGGCAGGGGGAGTACGGAAGTAGCAGGAGCACAGAGGCAGGGGGAGCACGGAAGCAGGGGGAGCACAGCAGTAGTGGGAACATGGAACCAGGGGGAGCACAGAGGCAGGGGGAGCACAGTGGTAGGAGGAGCACAGAAGCAGGGGGACTGCAGAGGAGCTTCACGGCTATAGTTTTCCTTCTGTGCAAATAAAACAAAACTCTGGGGCCACTCATGAGAATTAAGGCCACGGTTCCATCCAAGTTTGGCTTACTTTCACTGGAAATTATTGAATGAGATGAAACGTATATGCTAAAATTAGAAGGTCTTTAAGAAAAGACCTCTTGAGACCGTGGTAAGGTACATGTTGGGCAAAAATCCTTTCTCCTTCTCCTTAGTTACTCAGTAGCTAATCCGAGGTCACGGGGCCAGTGGGCACTGCATTTTCATATGTACGCTGCTTCTGCTGAAGAAATAAGCTGAACTGCTCTGGCTTCACGTTTCTTATTATTATTTGCTTCCATTTTCACCCAACAATAAATGAAATTTCAATGAATATGACATACTATTATGGGCCTTGATGGCATCGCTCCCTTTTTGCTTGTAGCCAAATATGAGATCAATCCACTCGTGAAGGTGCTCTGACACGTAATTGCTCTCCAGGGCACCTCTGCTCTTCTGGAGAAAGTCCTCGGGACCTACCAGATTAGACTCAATCAAAACATCACAGAGTCTCCATTGTATTTGCTCCCATTTCTTCTGTCTATCCATATATACATAAAGCTTCCAAGACAGGCCAAAGGTACATATTCATTAATAAAGTTTTTCCCCCTATCATATGAAATATAAGTTTTTTGAGACAAAAAGTAGCCAAAATCATTTTCATAACATTTAGGTCTCTGCAATACATATTACATATATTGCCATTTTTAAAAAACCCAAACAAATTAATAAAATAATTAATGATACTAAAATAGCACTGCTTGGTACAGGATATCTTAATACTCCACCTCCAGGGTGGCACTTACTTGAGGCCCACGGGGGGAGTTCTACATCATCAACCAACTGTCCACCTTGTCTCTTTCCCAGATCCAACTTCAGGCTGTTGACTAAAAAGCTGACATCATCACCATAGAATTCTGGAATCAGCTGAACGTTTCAGGGAAAAAAATGGGATAACAACAAACATTTTCTTAAAGCAGTTATAAACCACAAGCCCAGAGAATCATTAGCTTTATTAATGGCTTACCTCTTTAAAATCTGTTGCACCATCCAAACAGTTTTTCCAAGTTTCTGCAATACTAAATGTGACAAAAAATGTACCTGATTTTAAATCTAAACTAAGGAAACAGCAGGGCAGCATTTCCTATGCACTTCGGTGTTGTTCTACACTTCACCCATATTAACTCATTTTGCCAACTTTTACTTCTCAACATCCGTGTGAGCATCTCCCTTTTAATGAAAGAAAAAACTGGGGCCCAGAGAGTTTACTTAACTCCTTTAGAGTCACACAGGAGTGAGTGCGGTGTCCATATCACTAACCACCACATACACACAGCCTCCCCCAGGGGCAAAACGGAGGCAGGTGCCTACTGAAAGATGAGGGCAACTATTCCAACAGGTCCTTTCAGAAGGAATTATAAATAGGTATGTGTGGAGCTCAGAAAGATTAGAAAGTCACAGGCCAAAAGGTTAACACAATTATTTCAGCATGGGGAGATAACAAATGAGCTTATTCCTTCTTCATATTTTTCTGGTAAGACAATATTACCTTCATGATAAAAACAAGTAAATATACTTAGATACACATAGAGACTTTATATTCAACTAAGAATTATTAAAAATAATAAAATGTTGGAATCAATCTAAATACCAAACTACAGAGAAAAACAGTTGAAATAAATTATGGCATATGTTAGGATGTGATAAAATTTTTTAAAAAATCACTGCTTTGAAGAGTATCTAATATGGGAAAAACTTCAAACTGTTTGTTTACAAAAGACAATACAAAAAACTGTACTTAAAATGTTTTCACATTTACAGACATACACACACACTCATACATATGTCTCAGAAGAACCTGAAAGGAATAGATATGACAGTGATTTTTTTTTACATATTTTCATTTTTGTTTATCCCTAGTGTTTCAAACAACCATGTTGTACATATCACAAATGTAAAAATCAGCAAGTATTAAAAATGACAAATATGGCATTTTGATCGAACCTGTTGAACATTCTATCTGCATTATCAAATCTTCCATTTTGTAGGCACAGCATATATTCTGGTGCTAGAGCGGAAAAAAGCCAGAGTTAAGTTAATCATAGAATCATTTAAGAATTCAAGAGAAATGAAATGTAATTGAGGGTAAGGATAAAGAATCTTACCAATCCTGACAAGATAGAAGAGCACATAGCCTGGGGAAGAGTAATGACTTCCATACATGAACTTGGGCTCAGGCATCTCCTGGTAGCGAGCCTACCAAGAGGGGAAGAGACAGTGCTAAGTGTTGGCTATAGAATAACTGACTCAAGCAGTAACAGCCTCAAAGAAATCATGGCATGGATATACCACATCCCTTAATTTCTCTCTTCGATAAGAACAGGAAAACATAAAAGGGTGAGAAAATCTGTGACTAAACAGCATTCCTGAGACCAGGATTTTGGTTTTCTTGGCTTAGTGGTAACAATGTTGGGGTTAGATTAAAAAGAACCAACTTTCTGTGTCTCCTGTGCAATCTAACACAGGGCACCTTCATGAAAATGATTCAGTGAACCTGTAGACAAGTCGCCCTCCTACTTCCTGAATGTTAGACAAAAAATGCAAATGGTGAGCAGCTAATTTATGTGGGGAGAAAAGAAAGAAAAAAACATTATACAGGCGTCCTCAAACTAAGGCCGCAGGCCACATGCAGCCTCCAAGGACAGTTATCTGTCCCGCTGGGTGTTTTTGCTGCCACTTCCTGTCCTGCTTAGCAGCCGACTCGTCCCAGGGCCCACAGTCCAGCCGCCCCTCCAATGGTCTGAGGTACAGTGAACTGGCCCCCTGTTTAAAAAGTTTGAGAACCCCTGACTAGGGTCACCAAGACCCTCCTGTGCATCCTCCCTAGATCTCAGAGAAATGCGTTTCATTACTATAGAAACATCGGATAATGGCTCATGATGTTGCTTAGAAACCAAAAGCCTCTGAGTCCACTTACCAGCAGCCTCTCCAGCCGTTCTGCATTTAGGGCCCCCACTGGCTTACTAAGGTCCCGGAAGGTTCCTGGATTGGACAAATCTGCAAACATAAACAAGTAAGTGCCATTATCCTCCTGCACTAACACAAATGCACACTTCACGTCCAAGGAATAAATAATTTGTTTAAACCTTGAGACAGATCCATGAGAATTAGTATGTTTCTATAAAGAAAAAGTTAGGACTTTTTAAAGTTTTATGTTAGCAACATCCATTTAAGAGTAATATTTCTAATTTGACGATGCTCTAAATATTGACTTTTTTAGAAAAAGAACTTCTGATTAAAAGAAAAAAACTATATTCCAAGTAAAACAGCAAAAAAAATTTTAAAAGCCATTATTGTTTTACCAAGATTTACTTTCTCAGTTTGAATTATAATGAATATTATTTTTCTGTGATATTAGCATAATATGAGATCTGGGACCTGAATATTAGCAGAGGAATAAATTCTCATATCTCCAGAAAATCTGTAATCTCTTTCAAGTACAGCATTCAATTCAGCGAATTTTGAAAAGGAAATAATTGCTCAAAATGCACACTTTAAATAAAATTATGATGCAATCTCATTGTTATTAAAGTGATTTGAGGGAGTAAGGAAGATGTCTATACCACAAAGTTAAATGGTTGTATCTCAGTTATATTATTACAAATGATTTTTATTTACTTCTTTGATTATTTCAAATAAATGTTCTATAATGATACATTTTCTTTGGTACTCATAATTTTTACTGTGAATTTTAAAACAGTACAATAAACCGATGAACAATTTTCAAAGTGAGAAACTTAAATATTTTTAAAAAATGGTACTTATTCTGTAGTAATGATAGTAATAATTACTACTAACAATAATGGTAACACTAACACTGGATTGAAATAATACCCATTTTTTTCTGCATGCGTCCTTCAAGAAGTATGGTAGAGAAAACATATATAAAACATTTATATAATTTATCTAATATTTATGTGGTATCTTGTAATGGAAATTATCAATCCTCAGCAATAAGACTAAAATGAATTCTAATTGGTTCCCATATCACAATGAGATTCTGAAATAAAATTTATTGTCTCCTTTAAAAGCAACAAAGGTGACCACTCCAAATTCAGCTTTGGAAGAATTCCATACACAGCATTTACCTAATTCTGAGCTGGAGTAATCATTGATTATCCAGGGAAACACAGGGTACTGGGAGAGGTCGTTGCAGCTGCGGTCGGCCAGGTTGTTGAGGTGGAGGAGGTACTGGTAGTTGGACAGGTGCCCTCGCTGCCACTGCAGCATGTAGGTCTCGGCTGTGTGCTCAGCCATGTGGTGCTCTGAAGGAAGAAGACGCAGAGTCTGCCCGCGAAAGCTACAAACGGCTGGCCAGTTTTAACTTAGTATGTAAAAGCTACATGCTTAACCTATAGACCTGTCAATGCATTGCTGAGAAATACATTTTAAGAAAAATGGCTGTTGGTTTACTTTCACAAAGTAATTGTTCAGTTAGGTACCTCTAATGTTGAGGAGGGGAAATTATCAATAATATTAAACTACTATCTAACCTCCCAAAATATGATATCAAATAAACAAATATATGTAAAAGTGCAGAGCAAACATACAAATATGTGGCAATAGGTAATATTTATACAATAAATGACAAAGAATCCCTCCAAATAAGCTGAGTCTTAATGCATTCAAAAAAAACTATGGCTATTTGTGAAAGCTCATTTCCCAATGTTTATGAAACGTTTATGAAGTCAAAACGAAAAAATCTTGCAGTTTCCTTACAGATGTGGAAGAGATATACTACTGCTAGTTGTCAATGGCTGTATATTATGTGTGCGTGTCAGGACTAAGGAAAAGAAACTGTTAAAGAAGAAAAAAGGGTATTTGGCAGGGGGACCAATTCTCAATCTGGAAGAACCAGAGAGCCTCTCCCGTCTCTGAAATAAATGAGATCACAAATCACACGCATCAGTGAGAACCTTCCTTTCCAACAGTGTAAAATGAGTCCACTGTCCTACAAGTGGGTTTTCTTCAGAAAATTCTACTTTTAAATTTTTACTGGTTTATTCTTATTTACTTGTACCAAGTTTCCTCCCTGATCAGCTACTAGGGAGAAAGGATTCCAACATCAAAACACTTCCCCCCTCATTTTCTGCCCTTCCAACCTCTCAAAAGAATCTTAGGAACAATCTTAGATAAGCTCATTGAGAACTGAAAACTTTGATAGAAGATAGACATTGTATCAATAGATTATGGCAAAGTTGAGTTTTTTGTTTTAATCATGTTATAGTTAGAAAAATAAAATTAAAAAATTTAATCCTTAGATGGCATAAAGCAAACTTGTTCCAAAGCTATACTTATTTATTAAGTTAATCTGACTCACTTAATGTGTGAAGAAAAAAAGGTATTAACTGTGTAAAATCTATATAAAATAAAAATGTGTTCCTTATTGAAAGCAAACTATTCCTCCTTGAGGGAAAATTTCTAAGGGAAGATGTACTTCATTATTTATCTCATAAATGGTTTCACAGTATACAAAATTAAAATGGTATTAATAAAATTGCAACATCTATTTTGTTTTGGAGACAGAGCCTCAAGCTATCCCCCTGGGTAGAGTGCATGGCATCACAGCTCACAGCAACCTCCAACTCCTGGGCTCAAGCGAGTCTCCTGCCTCTGCCTCCCAAGTAGCTGGGACCACAGGCGCCTGCCACAACGCCCGGCTATCTTCTTTGATTGCAGCCGTCATTGTTGTTTGGCGGGCCGGGCTGGATTCGAACCCGCCACCCTAGATGCATGTGGCTGGCGCCTTAGCCACTTGAGCCACAGATGCTGAGCCGCAAAATCTATTTTTAAGAATCATTCTATTATACTCATCTGGCAGCTTTGTAAATAGGAATAACTTAGTCATACAACTTAATAAAAAAGTTGAAAAGAAATATATAGGTAGATGTTCTCTCTGAAAGAGGTGAAAAATCCATCTTTTCCAGGAAATATTGAGGAAACAACATTAATTAATATCAAATTCCATTAAAGGGCACTATTTTAAGCACAGAAGGTTCCTAAATTCCTTTTGCATTATCTTTTGTCTTTATGATTAAGACAACAATCAATGACCACAAACAGATGACTGGGGAACTCAATGTCTTACACCAAGAAACTGAGTCTTGGTTTTAAGATGTAAGTGGAAATAAAAATATTTGGGTTGGCTCGGCGCCTGTGGCTCAATTGGCTAAGGCTCCAGCCACATACACCTAGGGTGGCGGGTTTGAATCCCCAGCCCGGGCCCGCCAAACAACAATGATGGCTGCAACCAAAAAATGGCCGGGCGTTGTGGCGGGTGCCTGTGGTCCCAGCTACTTGGGAGGCGGAGACAGGAGACTCGCTTGAGCCCAGGAGATGGAGGTTGCTATGAGCTGTGATGCCACGGCACCCTACCCAGGGGGATAACTTGAGGCTCCGTCTCAAAAAAAAAAAAAAATTGGGGTAGATTCTTCATAATCCATTCAATTTGGACTAGCATTAAGACAGGAAAACATTTAAATATATTTATGAAGAGTTTTTAAAATATACATTTAGCATGAACTATTACCAAATGAATTTATATTTCCCATAGTTTTAAAAATACTATTTTGGCAATTAAAGATAACTGATGAGAAGAAACACATAGAAGCATGGAAAGGTGATTCTGGATCCAGCATATTCTTCTCTTATTTCCTATCCGGTTTCTTAGGAGCTGAACTACCTTCACATGAATAGATACAATGGAGGGTTAGCACCAAACCTAGATATGTGGCAATGTAAAAATAGAGATCATCTCTCTCTTGAGGTTCATAGAACTTTAAGTAGATGTCGGAACACAGATCATCTTCTGTGCAAAATACTTCCAAGCCCTATAAATTCAGAAAAAAAAAAGAATAAAACAAATTGCTCTTTATCTTGCAATCCCAATAAGTAATTATGAGAGCTTTACAATTAAACATGTTTACATTAAACACATTTTTGATTTTTAGATCTAGTGATCATATTTCCAACTAGAAATTTGATTTGGTGAGAGATACAAAGAGACATCTATATCTCTGTGTTGTATATACATATGAAAGTTGCATTGATAAGCTGAGAGTAAGACACGTATCTTAACTAAATTTTATAAAATTCCCTTTGCTGCTGAATATCTTTATTGATAATAACTTTTGTGAATTTATTATTTTGAAATTCAAACTTAGCTGACCCATGTCTTTATACCTCCTCTTCAAAAACAAATGTTTAGCTTTCTTTTATAAATTAAAAATTATATACACTTAACAATCTGATCATTGAATAACCTGTTCAGTTAATAAGTTATAATTTTTTTTTTTTGGAGACGGAGTCTCAAGCTATCCCCCTGGGTAGAGTGCCATGGCATCACAGCTCATAGCAACCTCCAACTCTTGGGCTCAAGCGAGTCTCCTGCCTCCGCCTCCCAAGTTGCTGGGACTACAGGCGCCCGCCACAACGCCTGGCCATTTT
>CAUYQV010179182.1:0-16216 GCA_963574575.1 Galagoides demidoff
AAATCTAGATGATTCCTCCAGTAATTTAAGGTAAGAAAATGGAACAACTTGGGCAGCACCTGTGGCTCAGTGGGTAGGACACTGGCCCCATATACTGAGGGTGGCAGGTTTGAACCCAGCCCCAGCCAAACTGCAACAAAAAAATAGCTGGGCATTGTGGTAGATGTCTGTAGTCCCAGCTATTTGGGAGGCTGAGGCAAGAGAATTGCCTAAGTGCAAGAGTTGGAGGTTAATGTGAGCTGTGACACCTCAGCACTCTACCAAGGGTGATAAAGTAAGACTCTGTCTCTAAAAAAAAAAGAAGAAGAAGAAGAAAGAAAGAAAATGAAACAACAACAACAAAGATGGCTAAGTATAAAGGGACTCCTAGGATAAGTGCATAATATATAAATAATATGTAACATATCATAAGCAATCTGTATAGCATACTCTCTTCTAAAAGGTAAATATTAAAAAGACATGCATATGATCACATAATACAATATTAATTTTAGTCTCAAAGTATTTTCATCTATGTGCTAATTCTATCTTTGAAACAATTAGGAGAAGTTTCTAGGGCAGGTATTTTATGCTCATGTAAGAGCTGAGAATCTGGTGGTTAGGCATGGAAACATAAAAGATGAACTGGCAGTCAGAAATGAGCAATGGAGACAAGCTTTGAAGGAAAGTTGCCTGGATTCTGTTGATTTTAGAGAAAAAAAAAAAAGAAAGGACCAAATTATGCAAGGGTATCTTTTGGTAAATCAGAAAAAAAATTAAGCTTTTCTCCTTTTATATTGTTGGGATGTACATGGCTATTGGGAGAGGAGGAAAAGAGAAGATAATATATTAAGCATTCTTTATTAACTTATTCAAGTTAATAAAGTTAATCAAAATATTCCAGAAATTTTGAAAATTTTAAATGGGATCCATCTAATAAAAGGCATGACTACTTTTGAATACTGTCTCTAACTTTAAACCATGGTGTACTTTAAAACTTAATTTAAGAAAATCAAAGGAACAATACAACAAGAAGATATTTCAGTTTTAAATATTAAAAAAATATTTATGCACACAACTTAAATGCTCCCACATTCTTGAAACAGACTTTGATAGGGCTGAGCAATGTAATATCCCATAACACCATAATAGTTGGGGACTTTAACACCCCTCTGACAGAACTGGACAGATTCTCTAAACAGAAACTAAACAAAGATACAAAGGATTTAAATGTGACCTTATAATAAATGGATTAATAGACTTACACAGAACACACCATCCCAAAAGCTAAAGAATATACATTTTTCTCATCAGCCCATGTACATACTCCAAAATTGACCACATCCTAGGATACAAATAAAACCTCAGCAAAATTAAAGAATAGAAATTATACCTTGTATCTTCTCAGACCATAAGGCAATAAAGGTGGAACTCAACTCCAATAGAAACATTCATCCCACATACAAAGACTTCAAAATTAAACAACTTTATGCTGAACAATAGTTGGGTTCAGGAAGCAATAAAAAAGGAAATCATTAAATTCCTCAAACATAACAACAATGAAGATGTAAATTACCCAAACCTGTGAGATATTGCAAAATAGCCTTAAGAGGGAAATTTATCTCGTTAGATGCCTACATTCAAAAAACAGAAAGGCAGCTCATCAACAAACTCACAAATCATTTTATGGAAGTGGAAAAAGAAGAACAATTTAATCCAAAACCCAGCAGAAGAAAAGAAATAACCAAAATTAAATCAGAGATTAATGAAATTGAAAATAAAAGAATCATTCAAAAAATTTTTTAAAAAGTTGTTTTTCAAAAAAAAATAAAATTGATAAACCTTTGGCCAGATTAGCTAGAAAATAAAATCTCTAATAACCTTAATCAGAAACAATAAAGGAGAAATAACAATAGATGCCACAGAGATACAAGAGATCATCTCTGAATACTACCAGAAATTCTATGCCCAGAAATTTGACAATGTGGAAGAAATCCATCAATACCTGGAATTGCACCCTCTCCGTAGACTTAACCCAGAAGAAATAGATCTCTTGAGCAAACCAATTTCAAGAACTGAGATGGATGAAACAATAAAAAAACCTCCCAACAAAAAATGCCCTGGTCCAGATGTCTTTACACCAGCATTCTATCAAAGCTTTAGAGAAGAGCTTATACCCATACTGCAGAAATTATTCCAAAAAATTGAGAAGAAAGGAATCTTCCCCAACATATTCTATAAAGCAAACACCACTCCAATACAAAACCCAGGAAAAAACTCAACTAAAAAGGAGAACTTCAGACCAGTTTCACTAATGAATATAGATATAAAATTCTCAAAAAAATCCTAGCCAACAGACTAAAGCTACACATTAAAAATATCATTCATCATGATTAAGTAGGTTTTATTCCAGGGATGCAAGGCTGGCTTAACATACACAAGTCCATAAATGTAATTCACCATATCAACAGAAGCAAAAACAAAAACCATATGATCCTCTCAATAGATGCAGAAAAATCATTTGATAAACTTTAGCATCCTTTTCTAATTAGAAACTTTAAGAATATAGGCAAAGGTGGAACATTTCTTTTTGTTGTTTGTTTTTATTTTTTAAAAAATATATGGAACGCTTCACGAATTTGCATGTCATCCTTACTCAGGGGCCATGCTAATCTTCTCTGTATCATTCCAATTTTAGTATCTGTGCTGCTGAAGCGAGCATGGTGGAACATTTCTTAATTTGATTGAAGCCATCCACAACAAATCCACAGCTAGTACTGAATGAAGTAAAACTGAAAGCTTTTCCACTTAGAACTAGAACCAGACAAGGTTGTCCTCTACTGCCACTCCTATTCAACATAGTACTGCAAGTTCTAGCCTATACAATCAGGGAAGAGAAGGAAATAAAGGGTATCTAAACGGGTGCAGAGGAGGTCAAACTCTCACTCTTTGCTGATGATATGATCTTAGAGAACCCCAAAAACTCAGCTGCAAGACTCCTAGAAGTGATCAAAAATACAGCAATGTCTCGGGATATAAAATCACTGTCCATAAATCAGTAACCTTTGTACAGGACAGTACCATCCAAGATGAGAAGCTAAACAAGGACAAAATTCCCTTTAAAGTAGCTTAAAAAAAAAAAAAAGAAATACCTAGGAATATACCTAACAAAAGAGGTGAAGGATCTCTACAAAGAACATTATGAAACCCTAATAAAAGAAATGGCAGAAGACATTAACAAATGGAAGAACATATCATGCTTATGGCTGGGAAGAATCAACAGTGTTAAAATGTCTATACTACCTCAAAGCAGTCTACAGATTCAATGTAATCCCTATTAAAATACCATAATCATACTTTCAAGATTTGGAAAAAAATAATTCTTTGTTTGGTATGGAACCAGAAAAAAACCTGTATAGCTAAGGCAATTCTTAGTAATAAAAACAAAGCTGAGGGTATCACTCTGTCAGATTTTCTGCTATACTACAGGGCTACAATGATCAAAACAGCATGGAATTGGCACAAAAATAGAGATAGTGACATTTAGAACTGAGTAGAAAACCATGAGATGTAACTAACCTCATACAGACACCTGATCTTTGATGAACCAAACAAGAACATATACTGGGGAAAATAATCGCCATTCAATAAATGGTGTTAAGAGAACTGGATAACCACATGTAAAAGAGACCTCTCCCCACTTACAAAAATTGATTCAAGATGGATAAAAGATTTATATCTAAGGCATTAAACATAAAAATCCTTGAATAAAGTGTGGGGAAAACACTTGCAGATATCAGCTTAGGGACAGGTTTTTATGAAGACTTCCATGGCAATTGCAACAGCAACAAAAATAAACAAACAGGACTTAATTAAACTGAAAAGCTTCTGTATAGTTAAGGGAACAACCACCAAAGCAAACCGACAACCTTCAGAATGGGAAAATATATTAGCATATTAAGAATCTGACAAAAGCTTGATAACTAAGATCTATAGAGAACTCAAATTAATCAACAAAAACATACCTAACAATCCCATATGTCACTGGGCAAGAGACATGAGTAGAACTTTCTCTAAAGAAGACAGATGAATGGCTAACAAACATTTGAAAAAATGCTCTTTATCTCTGATCATAAGACAAATGCAAGTCAGAACCACCCTGATATATCACCTAACCCCAGGGAGAATGGCCCACATCATAAAGTCCCAAAGCTGCAGGTGCTGGGCATAGATGTGGAGAGAAAGGAACACTTTTACATCCCTGCTGGGACTGCAAACTAATACAACTTTTTTGGAAGAAAGTATAGAGATTCCTCAAAGAACTCAAATTAGATCTCCCATTTGATCCTGCAATCCCATTACTAAGCATTTACAGAGAAGAAAAAAGAAAACATTTTATCATAAGGACATTTGCACTACACTGTTTATTGCAGCCCAATTTACAATTGCCAAAATGTGGAAACAACCTAAATGCCCACCAACCCAGGAATGGATTAACAAGCTGTGGTATGTGTATAGCATGAAAAACTATTCAGCCATAAAAAAGATGGAGACTTTACATCTTTTGTATTAACCTAGATGGACGTGGAACACATTATTCTTAGTAAAATATCACAAGAATGGAGAAGCAAGACTCCAATGAACTCTATTCTAATATGAAGCAGTAGATGAACTAATACAAGGGGGCTATGGGATTGAGCAAGTGAAGAAAAGGGAGGAGGAATGAGGATGGGGGATCACAGTGTATGGCACACCTCTTGAGGGTGGGACACAATTCTAAGAGGGACTGTATCTAACAAATGCAATCAGTATAACCTAATTCTTTGTACACTCAATGAATCCCAAACAATAAAAATAAAATAAAATTAAACAAACACAGATTATCATGAAAAAAAACTTAATTTTTAACTTGGTTGTTTTAAGGATGTTGTTAGGGATGTTTTAACTTGGACGTTTTAGGGATGTTTAGGGTTGTTTCATTTAGGGATGAAATTCCTCCCAGAAACAGAATCATTTTGCCCATATAATCCTGAATTAACATAAATCTGGCTGCTATTTATACCACTTTTTAAGGAAAAGTCATTCTGCTAACCATTTCTCAATGCTAAAAACACACTTTTCAATAATGCGCATGGCTACCTGTGCTTAGTTTTCCCACTCTTAGCTGCTCTTGCAACTGAAAAGGGGGAGAGAAGGGAAAGGAGAAAGAGCCTGTTGCTAGGTGGAATAAGATATGGAGATGAAGTGAAAGGATTTATTGTACATACCCAGAAAAAAGAAAAGTGTGTTCAACCCCAGGAATTATCTATAAGGGATGTACATACATGTGTATGTGTATCAGGATTCAAAGTAAAGCACCATAAAATTAAAAACTTCTAAAAACTTTTACAGATTTAAGATTATATATACAATGTCAGCAACCAGTGGATGACAGCTTTTCTGAAAATTGTAAGCAATATTTCAAATTCTAATTCTCTAACCTCTCCAATATCATCTTCCTTTAAGTCATGACTGCCAAGTCTAAACTCAGAATAAGAGTATTACTTTATCAATGCTACTTAACATTATTGTACTTTTTATTCTCATGACCTTTTCTTAACTACATACATATATGAAATATGCATATATTATATTAAAAGCTTTATTTTTGTCTCTTAACCTGGTTAAAGAGGTTATTATCCATTATTAAAACTAAGGAGACTGACAGCAAATGACAAAGACAATATATTTGTTAAAAAAAAGAAATTAAATGGGTGCCCTTCAAAATTAACATTAAGCAAGCTTTTTTAAGTTAATATGTTATCTTCTCCTTGGCAAAAATGTTACAAAGGGATTATTGGTGGCTTCCATATTATTTTCTTACTAGTAACTGGAGCATTTCGTTGGTTGACCTATGAATGTGTTAGATTAAGCCAAATTATGCTACAGTATCCAATAATTCCCAATTAAAGTAGTTTTTGCAGGTTTATATTTTGCTTATGTGATGACTGTTCATACCCATGGGTCAGGAACAGGTCTGTTACTATCATCTCTACACTAGTGAAATCCATTGGGACAGACTCTGTGCAGAATATTGCTGATACTTTGCAGAGCAAAAAGGGTCCTGTTTGTCTTACATTGGGATTGGTTGCTCCAGCCTGGAAGTGACATGACATTTCCTTTCACATAAACATGACACTGGTCACATGGCCACTCAACCATCAGATAAATGGAAGAATAAAATCATCAGAGAAAGAAGAGAACCAGAGTATTTGACACGCATTACTAACAGCTGTCTTGAGCATGTCAAGGTGTTGTCAAAATCTATGCACTCCTTTCTTTGGAAGCATGATCTCTAAGAAAACCCAAAGATCAGAAGCAGAAATATGCATATAAATAATTATTTGTATGAAGTATTATGATTCCATAAAGCTCTTCTCTAGAGAGGGACTATGACAAATGAACAATATATAGCTTGAGTGTTTCTTCCTTACTACCGATCTCCAGAGGATACTGGAATATAATAAGTCTGTGAAGTAGGATAGGGCATTATTTGGATTGAAGATGACCTCCTATCACTGAATATGACACTAATTTCAGAAACAAGATTAATGAGTATAATTATGTCCTCAGTTTGGTTGGGATCCCAAGAAGTAGGTAGAACAAGTACAGCAAGTGAGATTGGTATTTAGCTTATCTTCTTTTCTGTTTCAGCTCTTATACTCTTGAGTCACTGTAAACAAATATTTTACACAGATTTGGATACCAAAAATAATTAAAATTTGAAGATATACTTACTATCATTGTAATATTGAAAATAAAATTTCTTTCAGTCATTTCTCGTTAGGTTGTTGACATCACCTGCATTGTTGATTTTTATTTTATTATTACAAAATTCTTCAGTTTTTATCTGAAATTCTCCATACAAATAATTCCCTGGAGCAATAGCAAACGTCACATTTAAAGGGAAAAAGGCAATAATTCCAAAAGAATTAAAATCACAGAAGGCATATCCTCTGATTAAAATTTAATAAAATTTGAATTAACAAATGAAAATTATCTAGTATAAATCCCCAAACTTCAAAAATTAAAGGAGAAAATATCTATAAGTGAATGAAAATAAAAACAATCATTCAGAAAAAAGAAATGCACAAAATTAATGATCTAAGATTTCACCTTAAACAGTTAAATGAAGAGCTAATTAAACTTAAAGTAAGTAAAAGAATGAAATGGTAAAGATAAGACCAGAATTTATTAAAGCAGAGTCTGGAAAAGCAATAGAGAAAATCAATGAAATAAAAGCAGTTTTAAAAAAAGAGATGTAAAATGATATAATTCTAGGGAGGCTGATTGGGGAAAATAGAGAAGCTCAAATTGCTAATGTTTAATACTAGGAATGACAGGATATTACCATGGTTCACAGACATTAAAAGGATAGTAATAGATTACTATAATCGTCTTTTTATCAAGAGATTTGGCAACTAGGAAGAGGAGAGAGAGGGTAAGGTAGGGAGAGTATGGTAGGAGGGAGGCTATCTGGAGGGACCTCACCTAATGTGCATAATGCAATGGTACATTTCAAAACTATTAAGAAATGAGTATAGGGCAGTGCCTGTGGCTCAAAAGGGTAGGGCACTGGCCCCATATGCCAGAGGTGGCAGGTTCAAACCCAGTCCTGGCCAAAAAAAAAAAAAAAAAAAAAAGAGTATAATTGTTATGAATTTGTTACTTAGTTCAATGTAAGAACCTCAAATTGTATATCAAAGCAGTAGTACCCTGAACCCCATAAATGCATCAATGTACAAAGTTATGATTTAATAATAAATAATTTTTAAAAAGAAAGAAAGAAAGAAAATGTTCTTTGAAGATACAACTATAACTTAGATAAGATTAGAAAAACTGTATTTTTCAATATCAATTAAAAAGGTTATGTTTACAAATGTTTCCCTTCATGAATAAGAACTAAAAAACTTGAGGGCAAGTAGAATTGTGGTTCTTAGAAGCTACAAAGTGTGGAGAGAGGGGAAACTAGGGAAAGTTCATTAATGGATACAAAATTACAACTAGATGGAAGGAATAGCTCTAGATTTTATAGCACTGTAGGGTTAACATAGTTAATAATAATTTAGTGTATATTCTCAAAAAGCTAAAAGGAAAGATTTTGAATGTTCACAAGGCAAAAAAAAAATAATGTTTGAGGTGATAAATATTCTAACTATCCTGATATGATCATTACACATTTATATATGTATATATCACTCTCTACCCAAAACTATGTATAATTGTTATGCATCAACTAAAAAGGGGAAAAAAAGATTGTACTCATAATAAAAATATATTCCAACCCAAATGGCATCATTGATGAATCATGCTGACCTTCAAAGTTAGAAATAATACAAATTCTTCATAAATTATTTCAGAAAATAGATGTGGACTGGAAACTTCTGAAATCATTTTATCAGGTTATTCTATCAAAACAAGACAATAACATTACTGTAAAAGAGAATGAAAAACTAATATTCTGAAGTAGATAAATAGAATAAATGAGGTTTACTGCAAAATAGAAGGTTTCTTTAACATTCAAAAATATATTGGTTCAGTGCCCATATCACAGTGGTTAGAGTGTTGGCCACATGCACCGAGGGTGGTGGGTTTGAATCTGGCCTGGGCCAACTAAGCAACAATGATAACTGCACCAAAGAAACAACTGGGCTTTCTAGCAGGCACCTGTAGTCCCGTCTACTTGGGAGGCTGAGGCAAGAGAATCACTTAAGCACAAGAGTTTGAGGTTGCTGTGAGCTGTGACACCACAGCACTCTACTGAGGGTGACATAGTGAGACTTGGCCTCAAAAAAAAAAAAAAATATATATATATGTAATTTATCATATTGACAAAATAAAGGGAAAAACATATTATGAACTTAATATATGCACCTATACTTTCACATATTTTGAGAAGAAATGTAAATTATACAACCACTTTGAAAAACAGTTTGGAAATTACTTATAAAGTTGGAAATACATTTACCATATAGACCCAGTAGTTTCGTGTACATTTATAGATTTTTATTGAGAAAAATAAAAACATATCTCTTTAAAGACTTACACACAAATATGCATACAAGCTTGGATTCATAATAGCCCCAAAGTAGAAGCCACCAAAATGTGAAAAAAATAAATGAATACCTAAAATAATTATGATAAATACAAAAGGAAATATTACTAAACAGTTTAACTAAACAAAATACTATACACAACTAGCATGGTGGGAGGCCAATGTGGGTCAATCGCTTGAGATCAGGAGTTTGAGATTAGCCTAAGCAAGAGTGAGACCCCTATCTCTACTAAAAATAGGGGAAAAAATACTAGCTGGGTATAGTGGCACACACCTGTAGTCCCTCAAGCACAAGAGTTTGAGGTTGTTGTGATCTATGATCACGGTACTCTACCCAGGGGGACAAAGTGATACTCTGTCTTGAAAAAAAAAAAAAAAGAAAGAAAGAAAAAGAAAAAAAATACCATACACAAAACAGCATGGATAAATCTAAAATCATTACTTGAGAAAATAGTCAAACACAAAGAGTACATCCTAAGTGGGGTCATTTTAATGTACTATAGTCTGAGACAAGGCAAAATTAATCTAGCAATCTGAGGGTGGATTGACTGAAAAGCAGCAAAAGAAGTTTGTTAGGATGATAGAATATGACACACCTTGATTGTGATTGTGTTTATAACAAATATGCTTAAATTTGCCAAAACTCACAAAACTATACCCTTAAAATGGCTGTATGTTATTGCATGAAAATTTTATCTTAGTAAATTTAATTTTAAAGAACAACAACAACTGGAAAGCTTTTTGGGGATTCTAGGTCCAAAGTTGCATAGTCAAGGTTGTACATGACTCCTCCCTTCCCACAGTATAATAAAGCTCTTCTTATTTAGGTGCCAGCCAGCCAAGCCAGTTCTCCACCCAGGGTGCTGAGCTCTTAATAAAACCAGAGGCTAAAAGGTGAGCCCATAACTGCTTACTCTGGAAAAAGGCACCACCACCCCTCCAGAGGTAATCTTCTTAAGGATGTAAAGTCACAAGAAACATTTTTTTGTGGAGTTCCTTCCCTGTTCAGACATTCCTGTAGTGTCTAATATTTTTTTCTCATTCTGAGGTTTTATTTTGTTTTTAATCCTACTTAGTATGATGGTAGATTGGTTGTCTGGTAGGGCGGGAAAGTAGGTAGATTAATGAATTAGTTCATTCAATATGTAGCAAATTTTATCAATCCTGTAATACTGTGTGGCAATGGGTGGTAAATGGACAAATGAACATCATAATATACTTTTAAAAATGCAAGTTGAAGAGAGAGCTTGTTCTTTATCTCAATGTTACCCATACTTAGTTCTCTTTACATTAATTTGTAAAAGTAGTGGTCAAGGAAAGGAAAGATTTTTTTGTGAGGCATCCATGCTCAAGTGATAACATTTGTACTAAAAAGTGGGATTTTGGGCTATGTCAGAAAGACAGGAAGGGCTTTGTGATTAGACAAAACAGATTTTCAAGCCAAGCTCTGTTTTTCACTAGCTTAATGGGTATCAATATTTCATATGACTGGAAAACAAATATGATTGCCTTATGTCTTAATTTGGAAATCTTAGATAAAAACAAAGCTATTTATAAATCAACATTATGGAATTAGTTGTATGTATGCTGTATGCCTTGAGTGTATTTGCTAGTTAATAATTATTCAAAAAATGAAATTAATGTGATCTACAAACAGAGAAAAAGATTGTAGTCTAGAAACTTCGTGAGAGATGTAATTCATTGAGTAATTCCTCAACTTTCAATATTTTCTAAATGTTAAGGACATTTGAATTTTTGAAAGCTTGACCAATTTTATCAATTTAGTTGGTCAAGTTTCTTAATCTTTTAAGAAAGATTGGCCCTGC
The DNA here is from genome assembly GCA_963574575.1 of Galagoides demidoff. Classification (NCBI taxonomy): domain Eukaryota; kingdom Metazoa; phylum Chordata; class Mammalia; order Primates; family Galagidae; genus Galagoides; species Galagoides demidoff. The sequence goes on from CAUYQV010179182.1 coordinate 10,900, forward strand.
TACTTGGATAATTTAGTAAGTAGTGAGATAGTTTTTAATTTACCCTTTTGCTTATAATTTTTAAATGTGTTACTTATATTATCTATAGATTGAAAGAAAACCAACCACTGGCTGATAACCAGACTCTACCAGATTCCAACAAGATCTCCTTTAATATGAATACTGCCATGTAAAGAAGATTTATTCTGTAAGAATAGGTCAGAAGTTGCAATATTTGTTCATTTGCTGTCTTATTATTATCAAACCAAATCTACTACAGCAGTTTTACTGACTTGATCCTTAGGTAATGAACTTAAGTGATAATTTGATCCATACTGACCAGTGAGATTCAACTAGTTTTAAAGCTAATAATAGTCTGCCCCAACTTGATCGAATCAATATCTAAATTGGCCACTAGAGTACTATATAATATAGGATACAGTTAGAAGAACTGTCACTGAAGTAAGTTTAAAAGCACACATTTATGTAGCTATCCTCTTGGTTCAAATTACCTCCTCTCTATACTTTGCACATTCAGCATGCACAATATTTTAAAACAAGTAAGGATAAGGGAGGAAGGAAGATGGGTCACAGGAGGCAGCTTACACTAGAGCTCCTGTCCAAAGGAGAGATATTGGACAGAAGTGAATTCAGTGAAACTGAAGGTGGGGAGCTGAGCTAAGAAAGAAAATAGACAAGTGCACATCATCTCTGCTGAGGCAAGTTATGATTCCAGGAGGATACAAGAAAACAAATTGCAGGTACAAAGCCCATCACCAAGAGGAGGAGATACCCTTCCCCCAAGCAGGAGGCTTGCTGTGGGCTCTTTGCAAGTGAACAAGTAACAAAGATCTCTCATTTTACCATACAGGAGAGAGCTATTAAACATTGAGCCTCCTTCTCCAGGGAAGTCTCTCTTGTGAGCCGAGGCATCATCCTGCCAGGCATAAAATTGAACAAATATTTTCCCCACAATTCTAAACTCCAATTCTACCCTTCCCCCTCTTGCCTGGTGGTCTGAAGGTCTGCCCACTGCAGAGCCCAGACTGTTTGGCAATTCTCTGAAAGGCCTGGGCATTGTGTGGGCATTGTGTGGAAACAGAGACTCGACTGGAAGCAGGGAGGTGTGAGAAGAGAGGGACACATGGGAAAGAGAGACGTGCCTCAATGGTGCATCTGATTAAAACTCTTGACTTGGGCTGTCCACCTGAGGACTCTCCAAGACCTAGTGATGGGTGTTTTGCAGTGTAGTGGGAAAGGACTGATTCTCCCCCTCCATCTGTTGCTGGTAGGGGGTGATGCACCAGAGATGCTTGTATCTCTCCCCTGCTGACATTTCAGCCTAATACCATGACTCATTAGTACTGGGTGGAGGTTGGCTGACTTTAAGACAGAGTCAGTATGCTCTATCTCACCAAGCAGGTCCTCAGAATCTCTGGCTGCAGCTTTGAAAGGGACCTTCAAAAGGCAGTAGGGTAAAAGCTACAATCACAAGCCCCAGATAATTGGTAAAGGGCTTGTTAACTCCTCTTCCTGGGGATCCCAATCCAATCTCAGTCGACCAGTTTCAATTGCCAAATTGTAGAAAATACTCTTGGGGCAGAACCAGCAGAAGAACTCTGGCAACATCAATAATCAAAGTAGATCAACTTCCCCAAGGAATGACAAAGGATATACAAAAGAAGATGCCACTCATAGAAAAAATGGTCCAATTGGTCAGAAATAGAATTAAGAATATAGATGATAAATAAGATGAATAGAATGGAGGAAAAGATGAAAGTAAAAATTCAAAAAGTAGTTCAAAAGTTGTCTCAAGAAAATAACGAATTCAGAGACAAAGTCACCAAGGATACAGAAATAATGAGGAAAGATATAGCAGAGCTAAAGGAAGTGAAAAAGTTATTCAAGAAACTTTGAAATACAGCACAATCCCTCAGTAACAGTTTAGCAGGCAGAAAAAAAATCTCAGAAATTGAAGACAAGGCTTTTGAACAATCTCAAGCATTGAAAGGTGCAGAAAAATGGAAAACAAGAACAGAACACACCCTGTGAAAGTTGTGAGATCATTCAAAAATATCAAATATCTGACTTACAGGAATTCTTGAAGAAGGGGATGGTCCTAAAGTCATGGGTACTCTACTCCAAGATATTAGGCAAGAGAATTTCCCAAGCATTGCAAAAGATACAGAAATTCAGATAGTAGACAGTTTCAGAATCCCAGCAAGACTCAATCCAAATAAAGCATCTCATAGACACATTGTAATTAACTTTGCCAAAGTTAATATGAAGGAGAAAATCCTGCAAGCAGCCAGATTTCAGAAAAGCATTACCCACAAAGGGAAAAATATTAGAATGACTGCACATCTTTCAGCTGAAATTTTCAAGCCATTGACCTTCAATCTTCTAAAACAAAACAACTTTCAGCACAAGATCTGTATCCTGCTACACTGAGTTTCATTCATGATGGAGAAATCAAATATTTTACTGACAACCACATGTTGAGGAAATTTGTCATAACTAAACCAGCTCTCCAGGAGATAATCAGACCCATTTTTCTTAATAATCAGCATAATGGTCTACCACCAAAGTAAACTTAGCCAGAATTTATCGAACAAAACCTAACTTCCACTATGGTAAAAGGATTAAAAATATACACTAGACCTTTGAAAATCATGCAACTAAAACACTACCATACCTATCAATTCTCTGAATTAATGTGAATGCTTTAATTGTCCTCTAAAGAGGCACAGGTTGGTTGACTGGATACATAAACTTAGGCCAGGTTTCTGTTGCCTACAAGAGACTCAGCTTACCTCACAGCATAAAAAATACTCAGGGTGAAGGGATGGGCATCCATAATATAGGCAAATGGAAATCAGAAAAAAAGCAGGGGTTGCAATTTTATTTGCAGACACAATAGAGTTTAAACCAACAAAGATAAGGAAAGACAAGGAAGAACACTACAACTCATTAAGGGAAACACTCAACATGAAGAGATTTCAATAATTAACATTTATGCATTAACATTTACACCTGAATGTTCCTCAGTGTATAAAAATAACCTTAATGGATATGAACAGTTTGATATTTTCCTGCATTATAATAATTGGAGATTTTAATATCCTTTTGGCAGTTCTTCATAGATTCTCCATGAAAAAAACTAAACAAAGACATAATGGACTTAAACTTGAGCCTAGAACAAATGGACTTAACAGACCTCTACAGAAGATTTCATCCTAATGAAACTGAATACACATTCTTCTCATCAGCCCAGGGATCATCCTGCAAAATTGATCATGTCTTATGTGACAAATTTAACCTCAACAAATATAAAAGAATCAGAATTATTCCTTGTATTTTTTCTGACCATCATGGAATAAAAGTTGAACTCAATAGCAACAGAAATCTTCATACTCAAATTCATGAAAACTAAATAACCTTAGGCTGAATGATAGTTATCTCAAAGATGAGATTAAGAAGGAAATCATTGGCTTGGCACCTGTGGCTCAAGTGGCTAAGGCACCAGCCACATACACCTAAGGTGGCAGGTTCAAATCCAGCCTGGGCTCACCAAAACAATAATGACAGCTGCAACCAAAAAGTAACTGGACATTGTGGTGGGCACCTACAGTCCCAGCTACTTGGAAGGCTGAGGCAGGAGACTCACTTGAGCCTGGGAGTTGGAAGTTGCTGTGAGCTGTGATCCCATGGAACTCTACCCAGGGGGATAGCTTGAGGCTCTGTCTCAAAAAAAAAAAAAAAAAGGAAATCATCAAATTTTGAAAACAAAAGGATAATGAAGACACAAATTATCAAAACCTGTGGGATACTGCAAAGGCAGTCCTAAGAGGGAAATTTATAGCATTGGAAGCCTTCATCAAGAAAATAGAAAGAGAGGAAGTTAACAACTTAATAGATCATCTCAAGCAACTGTAAAAGGAAGAACATTCCAACCCTAAACCCAGCAGAAGAAAAGAAATTACCAAAATTAGAGCAGAATTAAATGAAATTGAATACAAAAGAATCATTCAGAATATCAACAAAACAAAAAGCTGGTCCTTTCAGAAGATTAAGAAAATTGATACACCTCTGGCTAACCTAATCAGAAACAGAAAAGTAAAGCCTCTAATAACATCAATGAAAAACTATGAAGGAGAAATAGCAATAGATACCATAGAAATTAAAAAGAAATCCTCAATGATTACTATAGAAAACTCTATTCTCAGAAATATGAAAATCTGGAGAAAATGGACCAATACCTGGAAGTATGCCACCTTCCTAGACTCAACCAGAAAGAATCAGAAATCTTGAATAGACCTATATCAAGCACTAAAATAGCATCAACTATACAGTATCTCCCAAAAAGGAAAAGTCTGGAACCAGATAGCTTCATATCAGAATTCTATCAAAAACTAGCACCTATAGTTCTTTTCCAAAACATAGAAAAAGAAGGAATACTCCCCAACACATTTTATGAAGAATATATCACCTTGATTTCCAAACCAGGAAAGGACTCAACAAAGAAAGAAAAGTAAGATCAATATGGATATTGATGCAAAAATATTCAATAAGGTCCTAAAATCAGAATTTGATGACACATCCAAAAAGTTATACACCATGATCAAGTTGGTTTTATCCCAGGGTTACCAGGTTGATTCAACATACATAAATCTATAAATACAATACACCACATAAATAAAATAAAAAATAAAGATCATATGATTCCATTAATTGATGAAATTGGAAAAAGCTTTTAATAATATCCAGCATTATTTCATGATTAGAACACATAAGAAAATAGGCTTAGATGGGACATTTCTTAAACTGATAGAGGCCATCTACAGCAAACTCACAGCCAATATCATATTGAATGTAGTAAAATTGGAAACATTTCCACTGAGTTCTGGAACTACACAAGGATGCCAATTGTTGCCACTACTATTCAACATATTACTGCAAGTTCTAGCCATCACAATTAGGTAAAGAAAGGGAATCATGGATATTCCAATGGGGTCAAAAGATGATGTGGATGATATAATCTTATACCTGGAAAACCCCAGGGACTCAACTACCAAGCTCTAAGAAGTGATCAAGGAAGATAGCAGTGTCTCGGTATACAAAATCAATACTTACAAATCAATTGCTTTCATATATACTAACAATAATCACGCTGAAAATATATTCAAGTACTCTTTTTATTTTACAGTAAGGCCAAAGAAGATGAAATATCTGGGAATTTATCTAGCAAAGGATACAAAAGATCTCTATAATACGAATTATGAAACCCTGAGAAAAGAAATAGCTAAGGAGTTAACAAATGGAAAAACATACCATGCTC